>CM056603.1:26861915-26969415 GCA_029721355.1 Tegillarca granosa | reverse complement strand
TTAAAACTGTGGAAGCCTGGTAAACAGTATGCTAACTGTATAAGGAGAAACGGATCAAAACGCCTCTCGAATCCTTGTTACGAATCCCACTCGACCCTTTTTAGTATAAAAGTTAATGAGTTCGGTAACCAAATATCTATTTTTCGTTTGGTTACTCCGGTTTTCTCAGTCGTTTTAGATTTTCCCGGGTATTCGCTAACCAAAGGTCTGTTTTTCCTTTAGTTACTCCGTTTTTTCAGTCCTTCTACATTTTACCGCTAAGATAAATGTGGAAAAATCTTGACTATAACGTAAAACACTATTACCACAGTAAGACGTCCAAGTTTGAAACCTGACTTAACCTGACATGGACAGTGACTGATTTTAGTATTAAGAAATAGAACGTTGTGTTACTTCATCAAAATCACCACAGCTCTGTGCTATATTGTAAACTTCCGTAAGTTCACTATAGCTACTGACGTTTTGATATAAGTGAAATAATCCTGAATCCATGGAACAATAGACATTTATTTAAGCTCTTCAATTCGCCTTTTTAAACTTGGCACTAGGTATTTGATTAATTATTTATTTATCTATTCATTCATTTTAACAAAAGAGTGGTGATTATTATTGCTGATTCAGACTCAGTATATATACCTTGTACTCGAGCACACCATGTTTAAAAGCCTTAGAAAAACAAGCTCTTCGTTATAATTTATTTGAAGGGCATCTTTTTATATACTTTTAAAGAAATTTTCACTAAAATCGGATTAAAAACTCATTAATTCCATATATTAATAATTTATAATGACATTTCTATGCCATTGATGGATTATTTTATCTGTAAAAAATTGTTTCTTTTTTATCTTCTTGACGTTAGTAAGCCTAAAGATAGGTACACATGACCTTCTAATTTGTATGAATTAAAAGGGATTTCCATCATCATTCTTGATCTTATATTAAATTTATTTATTGAAATTCCACGTAATATCTACATAGAATTGTACGGAATTATTTTTCCTTCCAGAAATGTCAAAGTTCATCTTCTCAGCAAAATTTTCCCAGTAATATTTTTGAAAAAGAAAACAAGAAATTCAGCTAATGCGATTCCAAAATTATGAAATATTATTACTATCACAGTAACTAGAGTTAAAATGGAAATGACACAGGGAAGAATTAATTTCCTGGAAATGTAACAGATTTTTAATCTTGTATTGATTTTGGCGTCAGTAGCGCTATTTCACAAAGCGCATTATATATCCTGTTGT
This sequence comes from Tegillarca granosa, assembly GCA_029721355.1. Taxonomy (NCBI): domain Eukaryota; kingdom Metazoa; phylum Mollusca; class Bivalvia; order Arcoida; family Arcidae; genus Tegillarca; species Tegillarca granosa. The sequence continues at coordinate 26,968,168 of CM056603.1, read as the reverse complement.
TGTTGTTTTTTTTTTTTTTTTTTTTTTGTCTACTCGTTATCAGCTTGTCGTTGGGTAACCTAAGTAAGGGAGATAACTCGTACTCCGGTGTAATGTGAGTCGGGTCTTCGTTTACTCTATAATTATACTCGTTCTTCTTCTACTCTTTTTCTTCTTCTTCTTCTTTTTTTTTTTTACAAACATGCTTTTTCTTTTTTCTTTTTTTCTTTTTTTTATGCTTACTGTTAACTTTTCTCTGATACATTCTAATACTTGTCATTTTGTTCTTTTTTTGGTGGTTTATTTATTAGAATTGCTGTTTCAATTCTAACATTTTCATAATAATAATAATAATAATAATAATAGTCATCATCATCACCACCATCATCATCATCATCATCATCATTTCAAACCACTGTCAGGTGCAATATAAGAATCTAAAACTTTTGGTACCGCTGAGTCGACTGGCGTTCGGCATTAAGAAGACATAGCATCGACTAGTTCTACCGATGTGACTGGGAGTGTGGTATGCTTGTCTATGGCATACTGACTCGGTAAGCTAGCACGATATAGTCGTCAATAGTGCGCGCTTGTATAAGGCAGACGATAATAAATAATCTAACATCTCACACATACACAAACGTGTTCTAAGATTAATCTTTAGATATTAATAAAAATGTCTTTGTCGAGACAGCTAAAAAATTGCTAAAACGACGTGAAAAACATTACAACTAACCGAGCATAAAAGTCCTTGAATAAATGAATAAGATATTGCTTAATTTTAATTATTCAACATAAAACAAGCGTGTTGTTAATATCGCATGCCCATCCATCATATATGTTGTTTTTAAAATAATTGTTATTGCATTATTTACGACAGCCTGTTTGTGTCATTGGGGTTTATTTCTAACAGTTCAGCTCTTGTCCGGAATTAATGAAAAATTTTCCGCTACAGTTCATGAAATGGTGTAATTTTAACGTGAAACTTGAAACTTTTCGGTTCGATGCACCGTTTAAATCAGTGATTCACTCGAATCGGAAAAAACAAAGTCACGATTTACACGCAGTGGTTCCCTTTATGGCTAACTAATATTCAATTTTTAACAATATTTAAAACAAACTTCTTAAATCATGTCATCATTTGACGACGGAGTTCCCTACGTACCGTGTACCGCGTAATAACCAATTCTGTTATGTATGTTTTCGAATCATTACGATTTATTCCAAGAACTGAGGGGGGGGGGGGGGATCCAAAATGTTCTACACTTACGTTAAAAGGTGTTGATCCATTTGTATGCTGATGAACTTCAAAATATCCGATGAATTTTACATGAAAAAGTTATGATCAATTTTTAATTTTCACTCCTAAGACCGACATGTATATACTTAAAGGTAGTCAGTAGCATTTCTATTGTTTCGATGCGGTAGGCTTAGAAATGTTAGAGGAGACCAAAATTACACAAAGAAAATCAACCACCTTCAGTAAGTAAACTGTACAAGCGTGAAATAGAAACTGCTCTCGCTTATTCGACTGGTTTTCGTTAATTGACGTTTTTATTGCGTGCACAATTCAACAAATTCTCGCTATGGCTTTTACAACATCCGTTTTCGTCACATTGCCTTTGAAACTTCCTGTTTCGCTTTATCGCCTTTTATAATTTAGCTTTTCCGCTTTTGCAACATTTATGTATTAGATTGATCGATTTTAAAGTTTTACATGTTTTGTACTTTTACTTACAGATGACGGCATGGACTCATTTGACGTTTACATTCATCTTTGTCTGCTTAAACCTAAAGACATTGGTTTTCTCTGAATGCATGCCGGGATGCGTATGTTCAAGGTCAAAGGTCAGCTGTTTCCAAGTTACAGAATTCAACTGGACTTTCCCACTTGATACCACCCATATATTTTTCGATGAACTCAACACGGGCGAAATTCCATCCGGTGCCTTCGCCAATCTACACCATCTTACGCGGATCGAAATGATGCGATCTAATGTTGGTGTCATCCAAGGCTGTGCTTTTAAAGACCTTCCATCTTTAAAGAAGCTGGATATTAGATTGAGTGTATTTGGTGCAATAAACAAGATGGCGTTTTGGAACACAAGTGATGATCTCATAATAAATTTCAATAACTCAAAAATAACTGAAATACATTCATATGCTTTTATGAATTTGAAAAACCTAAAGTCATGGGTGATGCACAACGTACGAGTTGACAGAGTGCATCAAAACGCATTTTATAACATATCGCAAATCATTTCGTCCTTTATATGGGAGGATAGTACCATAAAAGAACTTAGTTATGGTGCATTTAAGAACATAAAACAAATTGAAAGAGTTTTATTGCGGAGAAATAACTTCACGATAATCTCGTGTGGCAGTATATCTGATTTATTAGCGTCGTCTGCTATTATAGATGTGTCCGGAAATGTTTTTAATTGCGATTGCAAAATTAACTGGTTATTACACAGTTCAAACTCACGTGATCAAGAGCTAGTGGATAAGTCAACTTGTCATAGACCGGATTCAGATACGCCAAAAAGTTTAAGAGAAAGCGTAACAAAAGAACTCAAATGTTCTTTTGAGAGTATGCAGCAGACTTCCTGTAATCAACCGGAAATGACATCATCAGATTTCATTTGCCCTACAAGAAAATTTCTTATCAAGACGTCGAAAAACAAAAAAGGGCCGTCAAATATGTCAGAAATTCCACAGCAAAGTGCAACTTTCATCATAGGTTTGGCTCTTTTGATACTGCTTTTGTCAAATTTATAATTAAACTTGTCATCAGGATTTATTGATTTATTTCATATTTTGTCTTTGTTGTTTTTTTCAAATACTAAATATTAAATGTAATATTTGACACGTTGTAGTTATAACTACATACAGGATCTGCACACCTTGTCCAAAATCAAAGTATGAAACCGGAAATAAAATCCTTACGTCAAATAATTAATTTGTTGCTGACGTAATTAAATGTGGTAGAAAATCACATGAGTTTTTAGGTAATCGAAAATTCACTGTGGTTACGTGACGATAATTACAGGTTTATTTTATCCTGCTTTAATTAAATATAAAACGCCATTTTGATCCTTAACTGGTTTTTTTTTCTATCTATGACGTCACAAGATAAGCCGGGCTATCGACTACAATTCTCTGGTATCCCAGATATCGTTTGTCTGTTATTATATCAAACTTGGATATGAATATGATCAACGGAGTTTGTCGATAGAATATCGAGTATCATGAGCTTGGATTTTACAAAACAATAGTTGCTTGATAGATGCAAGTATTCATTTTCTTTGAAATATAATAATACCATAAATATGACAAAAAAGCATAAAATTATCTGGGCTAATGACTGATCAATACTAATCTACAAAGCTAACGTCCACATGAATTTTTACTTTCATCTCGAGCTCTATCAAAGAGAAGCTTGAAACAATAATTTTGATATTTACCGCAATGCCGGTAATTTTACATTTAAAAGCACATTGGCATGGAAACGTACATGCAAACAATTTAAAACGAAGATATAGTTGCTCAGAGCATGAAATGATTAATCAGTAGATTAGTAGATTAATGGTGTTTTACACCCCATTCAAGATTCCTTCTCTTATATAGAGACTGTCAACTCTAGGGAGATGGGGGAACCGGAATAAACGGGACAACCAGTGACCTTCAACAAAGCGACTCTGAGAACTGCCCTCAGTTGGATACGAAACTAGTCGTTTAGAGGAACAGTGATGTAAGCCGGCGCATGGCAACGGAGCCCACACACCGTGCACAATCAGCAATTCATTCAAATATATATAATGAAGCAATAAAAATCAATGTATCATTATTATAAGTTTTTAACAATGTTGTATTCAATTTCAAGTTGTTTTAACAAAAATATATTATGCAACGATGCTTTGACGTATCCAATGTTTTAACTAAAATTTATTCTGTATATAATAATAATAATAATAATAATAATAATAATTATTATTATTATTATTATTATTATTATTATTATTATTATTATTATTATTATAGATTTAATTTAAAAATACATGTACTATAATGATAATAATGATAATAATAATAATAATAATAATAATAAAATAACATTAAAATAATGATTATTATTATAGTATTTTTGAATTAAATTTGATAAAATTACAAATTCTAATTTTAAGCAATAATATGAATATAGGCACTGCCTATTGACGAACGTAGTGACAGAAGATTGTATCTGGTATAACTGATGGGCAAGACATTGGGACATTAAATATCGGACATTTACATTATGTAAACATTCGGACATAACCGTTTTACTGAAGGGAAAAATAAGAGGTGTTGCGCATGTCACTCGTGTTTATTAGATTATCACCCTTTTCTTTTTCATGTTAAGTCGAAAGTTCTTCCTTTAATAACGACGGGTTTGCTCGGCTTAATGATCTTGTTACCAAGGATACTTGATAATGCTCTACTGGAGATCGAATTATTTTTCAAATTACGAGGAAAGTATATGCTGTAAATACATTTATGTAGAACTTTCGACTTATTTTGTTTATTGTGTCCACAACTAACAGTCTTATTGACGAAATAAAGATTTTGATTTTGTTTAACGCGTAATGGAGACGAGATAATAGGAGATTTTATTCTACTTCCGTATTGTCCTATGGGGAGAATATTCCATGAACTTCCGGTATTCAAAAAAATGAATGGATGGTCTACTGGTTGAACACATGATTTCCATATATCACATACGCGTTATCTATAGAACGAACTTCGTTTCGTCGCGGCTTCGCCGCGACTCACTACGTTCGTTATTATAAGTATTATTCTTTTACATCTGAAATGGCAGTATTTAGAAATATTTTGAAAGCCTTATCATAATATGAATATAGGCACTGCCTATTGACGAACGTAGTGACAGAAGTCTGTATCTGGTATAACTGATGGGCAAGACATTGGAACATTAAATATCGGACATTTACATTATGTAAACATTCGGACATAACCGTTTTACTGAAGGGAAAAATAAGAGGTGTTGCGCATGTCACTCGTGTTTATTAGATTATCACCCTTTTCTTTTTCATGTTAAGTCGAAAGTTCTTCCTTTAATAACGACGGGTTTGCTCGGCTTAATGATCTTGTTACCAAGGATACTTGATAATGCTCTCCTGGAGATCGAATTATTTTTCAAATTACGAGGAAAGTATAAGCTGTAAATACATTTATGTAGAACTTTCGACTTATTTTGTTTATTGTTTCCACAACTAACAGTCTTATTGACGAAATAAAGATTTTGATTTTGTTTAACGCGTAATGGAGACGAGATAATAGGAGATTTTATTCTACTTCCGTATTGTCCTATGGGGAGAATATTCCATGAACTTCCGGTATTCAAAAGAAATGAATGGATGGTCTACTGGTTGAACACATGATTTCCATATATCACATACGCGTTATCTATAGAACGAACTTCGTTTCGTCGCGACTCACTACGTTCGTTAATATATACATGGCAGTGCCAATAGTCACGGATTCCTACATAACGGAATCTCCATAGCTCCACGTGGTACCTCAAAGGGCTTTTGCGAGACAATTATTTTTAATGGCAATGGAATCGCACAAAGTGACGTTTTCCCGTAATAAGAACGTTTTTGGGAATATTTGACGTGAAAGTCATCCGTTTCATTCCATAAAACGTTAAGAAGTGGTGCGCTGGTGAGTTCCAATGGTGTTTTACTCCCAGCCAAGATTTTTCACTTTATCCGTGAAATGGCGGAGAAACTGCTTTTAAAATTGCGTCATAAACGTTTCACAATCGATAGGCACAAACTTAAGGGGTATTGGTTATGTGTCATGCAGACGAACCGCATTGCCTAAATTTGAAAAATACATCATAAGATAATCTATTATTTTGATTTCCAATCTTTACAGTGACTTTATTCTCCTACGAACATTCACAAAAGTGCAAGTGACATAAGCTCATCATTACGTCATATCGACATTTCGTCACAGACATCTTCTGTGATGTCATTGACAAACAACGTCTGGTGACGTCAGTGTAACGTCAGCATTAGTTGCACTTTCAATAACACACCAGCTCGTAGGCCTGAATAGGAGCCAATTTTCAGATTACTATGTTTTATTCCAACGAGTGGGGATCAATAAAAAGGTAAGTCACGAGAGAAAATTGAATGTCACATCACAATTGAGCCTCTGAGAAGATGGCTTGAGATGCGGTGGGTCTATGATACCTAGGCGTAAGACGTCCGATCGTGGATTGTAGCTGGTAATGTGCTTGAATGTAGCACAATAGACTATGGGCTTAGTACCCAGCATAATTCACTGAGCTTTCCCTCTTAAATTCCAAATAAATCTTAGTGAATGGATAAAATATGGCCTATCGGGTTTGTAAGGTGACTGGTAACTCATTTTCAGTCTCTCTGCGGTTTAGTGAACGAGTGAAGCGGAGTGAAGTGAAGTAATGGTGACTGTTGAATTTTCTTTCCCTTTTATCTAGGTGGTCAGTGTGGTCAAAAACAAAGAAACAAACAAATACAACAACAATCGGAGTGTCCAGAGAAATACATCAACCTTTGACCGGATAATTAAGTCCGGTTTTGCTGTTTCCTTCAGTTTTCCTATTTTAAAACCACTTTTTAAAAATTTTAATCTTATAACAATATCTTTAATTTTTTACAAATGAACAAGACTGGAACTCTTTATTTCATTCATAAAACACTTGTGTACTTAAAATGTGTCCGGTTTTAAGAAAAACTAAACGTGCAAAATGAATAAATAAATAAATAAATCAACATAAATAAATAAATAGATAAAAATATAAATTAATGAATAATTATGATAATAAACACGGAGTCTCCACACAGAAGGGTTCAATATTAGCGTTGTGCCTATTCTCATCGAAATTAAACATATGCTTTAATATGGTAAAATAAATTCATGAGTCATGATTTTAGTCATTTTTTGCAATTTCGTCCGGTGTTTTGTGCTTCATAAAAACCGCCTATGTGACGGGACGTCCACCTTGAAAGCAGGAGGTCGGGGAATTAAATCCCGGAGTATAAGCAAGACTTAATTTTTAGATCCTGCTTTCACACCTGGCGCTCGGCTTTGAGAGCCTAGAGTATTGATTGGTTCACCCGGAGCCATGATAATTTGACTTTGGAATTGGTATGCTTGCTTGCGACATACGAACTATGTGAGTTAGCATATTAAAAATCGGGGTCCCGAGTACACGCTGGTACAAGACAGGCCATTATTCATAGTCGCATTTCTCACGCACGCATACACGTACCTGTTCTTGTGGTAGCTAAAAATGGCTAATGCGATTTTCAACATTCCAACCAACCTATCATGCTTCTAAATACAAAATATTTACCAAAAAAATTGAGATAATATGAAATTTATGATGACGAGAATAACTACAGGACAAGAATAGTACACAATTTGATGTTATTTAACAGCAAAACAAACATTAATGGACTTTCGTAACTTTGCAAGTGAGAAGTTTGAAATCTGAAAAACAAAAAGGTTTGTTTTTTTTTCTAAAAAAACACATATTGGTTCAAAAGTTAAAATTGTCCATTCCTTTGTGTAGAATTTAAAAAAAAAACCAAGGAAATTGTGATTCAGACCTTATTGAATTGTATCATGTGTCACAATACAAAATCAATATGCAAACTTTATTTATTTAAAACTTAATTAGTACATGCGCAAGAAAACTAGAAACGCCTACTGCCGAATAAAAGTCTCCCCTCAGCAAACTAAAGTGTTAAATAGGATGAAACTAGATTTAGTTCTTACGAAATCTTCTAGGTGTGACACACAACAAACCTTAACAGAAACAGAGGATGTAGCGGTCATGTAATTAAGGTTTGATTAAAGGCGCGTGACCAATAAGGGTTCGATCTCGTTCCACTGCATGTAAGAAATGATTCTTTTGTGTCAACGACCTTTACTATTTAACCCTGTGTATCCGTTTAATAGACCAAGTCACTTGCAAAATTATCTTCTGACAATTTAAACAAATGAACTAGATACCTTAAGCATATATGGAATATTTCACGCTTTGGTGGATCCTAGTGTAAAAAAGTTTGTCAGTTAGCTTGCCGAAGGTCGGTAGTTTTCTCTGGGTATTCCGTTTTTCTCTACAATTCCAGAACTAGCCGTAAGTGACAGAATCTTGACATCACTCTACTAATTTGGGTTAGTATAAAAGCTGCATTAGCGAAATATGACCAACTGCATATCAGTCCTTCACTGCAAAGGGCCATAGTGTCTCCAAATTTTAAAACTGATAAAGCCTCAATGCGCAAATATAATGTATCGGTGGCTTAGTGGTAGAGGTACCACTCTAAGAGCAGAAATTCATGAGTTTAAAACCTGACCGCTATATACATTAAAATATTAAATGCATAAATATACATGATACATTAAATATAAGTTACATATTAAAATTATCGATTGATTAATTGATTTAATGGGGTTTTACTTCTTAGTGAAGATTATTTCACTTATATTGAGACGTCACCAGCTATAAGTGAAGTGGCAGAAATTTTACCTTTGCAATGTGCAGGGAGAGTTCTATAACGTGCCACGCCTGCCGTGACACGGGGCATCGGTTTTTAAGGTATCATCCAAAAGACCCTGTTACTAATTACTAAATGCCGAGTGCTTGGTGAAAGAACAGACACTACCAATTTTCAAGTCTTGGTCAGACCCGAACAGGGTTCGAACTCTCGACCTCCCACATACTGAAGCGAGCACACTACCACCTCAGCTACCGTAGTGGTATACATTAAAATCTAAAAAAAATGCTTCCCTGTTACTGTTAATAATTAAGAAGGACAAAGTATGAACTGGTTTACCTTTATCTAAAGTGAAAAATGTGTTTCATTTAAATCTTTATTTTTCCGTGAAAAAAACTATTTTCTCCATAAGTATGACGTTTTTGCACCGAAAAACAAAAGCGCTTCAGAGTCTGATAAGCTGATTGTAGGAACTTGAAAGGTTGGAGCGTATTTAGAAAAATAATTATAACAGCTGCATTTTTGGTCCAATGAGACCCTTATTGTGAATGCTCCTACTTTAGTCATTAACCTTATGTTAATTAACACGCTCTCTCTCTCTCTCTCTCTCTCTCTCTCTCTCTCTCTCTCTCTCTCTGCCATCATCATTACATTATCATAGTTTATTAAGTCTCCCACCAACAAATGTGGGGAGAGACTTATTGTTTTTGTACTGTTATTATTATTATTATTATTATTCTGCCTTTCGAAGTCCAAATTTTGTCCGACACTTTTCTCAGCAATAACTTGAACTTTCTGTAGATAACTAGCACCATCTCGAAAACAAAAGCTATATTTATCAGAGCTTATTGTCTCTCCAAACAAATTTTGATAAAAAAAATTGTGCCGGCGGTGGGTGACTTGTTTGTCAGTATGCCTGCTCACTGACAATGTCTAGTTTTAATTGCTTTTATGCTCTTGGTGTTTTTTTTTCAGAATATAATGGCCCTTAGAATTTAATCTGTTTGATCGATGTCTGCATCAAAAACAATGTCGGGTGATTTTAAGCTTCGGTCTTCGAAAAGACTCTGTACTAACCAAAATCCCTCTTATTCGCCAATCAAAACCAGTAAATATTACTCATCAGGAAACCGAACAGACAGAAATTCGAATTATGTCTCTAAACCAGAGTCAAAACAAAGTGTGTATAAAAAACATCAAAGTCACGGGGATTCCAGGGAAGTAACGTCATTAACAGAACATATTAATGAAGAAGTGATTTCCGGATCCGCAAAATATTCGCCTAAGTTTTTAAAATCAATGTCCTCAATTTCGCGAAATAAACGATCTTCCACTCATAAAGAAGTAACTAACAATATAAGACAATTACGAAATCAGAGATACCATAATCAATTAGAATCTGATCATCCACCACAAACAAAAGAGAAAATAAAACATCATAAAAGTGAAGAAAATGTACAGTCAAAAATCACTGATCTTTATTGTACGAAAAAAAAGCCCAAGGTCACCAAAAGCAACTCAGACATTGGTTAAAGAAAACGAAGAAAAGACAAGGAATTCGTCCGAAAAAGACAAGAGTTTTCCTTTTCCATCACAACCATCATACAGACAAGTAGGAAACATTTCCAATAGCAAATTCGACAACCGAAAGCTAGAACATTCGTATGCTTCAACCAAAAACACCCCGGTTAAAACGAGTAAACAGGTTAACGCAGGTAAAGAATGTGATTTTATTATACGAAGATCTCCAAGGTTCAAGCAGTCAATGGCAGACGATATTTATTCGAAACAATCTGTAGCCCCACAACACAAATCGATGAAAGAAGGAACTTCTTCCATGAAAACAAAACACGACACGAAATCGTCAATACCAGACATCTACCCCAATGACAGTGTATTGCTGAAATCACAAACTATTCATCCGCCTCTTAAGTCAACACAATATGGCTTACCAGGACTTTTCAATCAATGGCCACCTAAATCCAAACAAAATCCAACCATTGCTGCAATCATTAAAAATACTATCAATAAATTTAATGTCGACAGAAAATCTCTAGACAGAAAAGAACTACCAACAAACTACAAATCAAGCGATGTAAAAACTTCTATCAAAAACCCGAAAGGCGACAGAATATCTTTAGAAGACAAAGCTTCATTGTCTAAAACTTGCAAATCAAATGATGTTAAACTTTTTACGAATACTGGAACATCAAAAAGCGACAGAAAATTGTTAGAAGCTTTTGACGCATCAAACCATGGCAAACCGAGAACATTCGTAGACACATCTATGAATAAAATTGAAGTAATTATAGCTCCACGGAGATCACCTAGAATAAAAATTGAGAATAATTCTTCCCTGCAATTAGCAAATAATAGGCAGAGTTCTTTACTAACGAGCAAAACAATGCAAAATAACCAGTTGCCTACTTCGCACGGACACCGCCTTCAGAATGTAATCAGAAAAATTTCTCCTGATAAACAATTTATATTAAGTCAAACGGTTCCTTCTCAGATTTTAAATCAGTTGTCAATGAAATTGCAATCCCCTAGGAAACAAAATAAACCAAGACAGGAGACACAACCAACTCGGAAATCACCAAGATTTTCTGATGCTGGCAGAAGCTTTACAACAGGTTTGTGTTTACCGACAGGAAAACAAATACATACAGAATATACCATTTTAAAATCACACGAAAAACTTTCTTCAGGGATGAATGATCTAAAGGACAGATCTGGTGGTACAGATTGCTCAAAGTCAGGTAATGATATTCATTCAAAAAAAGAAATCGCCGATGTAAAATCGCAAGAATTTTCTGAAAAGAATGATTTAACTGCAACCGATCATGAAAAAGAAATCAGAAGCCCTTTAAATAGTCGAAATGTTCGAAGAAAGATAGAATTTGTGTCAAAACAAACTTCTGATAATAAAACAATAGCCGGAAAAGACGATGACTCAGATGACGAGTATATACCTAGAAGAAAAAAACTTAGAAGTGAGGTAACCGAAAGCGAATTATGGGAAGGATTTCCACCTAATATTAGATTCAAACGCCTGACTCCAAAAAAGAAAGTAAACATAGAAATCGTTCCTAAGCAGAACTCCTCTGTATACGATATAAATCAAACCAAAGTTAGTCATGATAGAATGTTCATTCAAAGCAATGAAGAAAAGGGAAATATAACTAATGACGGCAAGAGTGACACCAAAGGAAATGTTTATTCTGTAGATAATGATGTTCAAGAAAAAGATAATACAAAAGGGATTGAATCAAATGATCATCAAGCAAACAAAATTGATGTTACAGGAATGGAGACGGAGAGTGAAAAACATAGGGGAGAAAATGTGTCAGACGTTTCAGATATAGCTAAGAAAGATGGAGGTGATATACTAGATAAGTTGAATAAAGACATAGATAAAGTTTATGACGGTGTAAATGATGATCACATTGTGGAGAAATTGGCAACGGCAGAACATAAACATGTAACTACACAAAACAGTGAAAACAAGGTGTGTGATCAAAAAGAAATGAAAGTAGACCAATGGAATAAAGATGAAAATGAAATAATCAGAAAACATTCTAACGAAAACACTAAGCAAATATTTGATGTAAACATCACAAGCAAAGGCAATGGTCCTAAGACTACCGACGATACACCAATAACGAAAGTGGACTCTAAAAATCCAAGTGACGAGTCAACTGTAGCAAACCTCGATAATTCCACGAAAAAGGCTGAAATGCCTGGATATGCAAGTTCCGCATCAACCCCTAAGAGAAAGAAAGAGTCATTTTTAAATGTTACACCCAAACGCAGCGCCAGGTTACAAAAGAAAATTGGCTCGTCGAAGAAGAATGATGTATATGTATATACACCCCTTAAACGTCATGAAAACTTAGATGAAAAGAAGTCAAAATCTGATGACAAATCAAACAAAATTACAAATTATACCACTGACGTTGAAAATGTAAAACGAAAAAGAAAAAGAAATAGTGTATTCAAATTTGATGAAGATGACCTTACTGAAGAGCCTGCAGCGAATGAGATAAAGGACAGTAAATCTCTCTTAGAAAACAATGAAACTGAAAATTATGCCGGCAAAGTCAATGATAAGAAAAAGAAAGAAGGAACAGAGTTACCATGTACGAAAAACATTGTTGAAGAAGAAAAGTTACAACACAATAACAGTGATGCTGATGACAAATTGTCTAAGAGCATAACTGAACGCTGTGATGAAGTGTGCGAACAAGTTCAAACTAATCACGACAACGAAAACACTGAAGCAATCAATTCTGTCAGTGTTATCACAATTACACGCGACAAAAATTTAAAAGAAAACGAAGAATTAGCTACCGAATCATCCCTCAAAAGTATTTGTCACAGCAAGCTGGTGGACGAATGCCCAGCGACACAAAAATTTAATACAACATGTATAGAGGAACCCTCAAATATTCAAGATATAACAGAAAGGACTTTAGAAGAAGGCAAGCATAGGACAGAAAATGTAGAAACATCTCTAACAACAAAAAGACAAATGACAAAAGAAGAAAACATCGTTGATTTACAATGTGAAAAAAATTATGATGTGGAAGAATTAAAAGATGGTGTAGCAAATAAAAGTTCCAAAAATGAACAAAGCGATAAAGTTAAAACAGAAACGATCAAAGACATTGATGATAAAGGATGTAGTTACAAAGAAGAACTTAAAGAAATAACAGCAGAAATAACAACAGATGAACGGCAACGAGAATCTATAAAAATAACAATGAAGAAAACAAAAAATGGAGCTGCTATCTTACATCCAAAACCTAATAATTCACCTTTTGTGTTACTTCCTAGAATATCTATACCAACTACTGCAAGCATATTACAGTCTGATGAGTGGAAGGGGGAAATTTTGTCAGGTACTAAAAACCCTAAGAAGGACAAAAACAAAGGAAAGTCTACAATAACAACGACAACAACTAAGAAATCAAAACTTTCAGATAATAGGCAGCTGCGATCCTCTGAAGAATGCGATGAACTGAGGTTGGAGACAACACCGGAGTTGGAAAGAACCAAGAAATCAGGAAAAGTATTCAAACAAAGAAAAAGAAAATCTAACGAAAAATCACCGTTAAAGAAATCGAAACGTAGAGTAAGGTAAATTAAATATAGAAAGTTAAAAACAATACTGACAATGACTAGAACAACATTACAAAAAAGAAATATTCCAAAATAATAATAAACTAATCAGAAAAAAGTTTCATTTGGTGATTTAGTTGGAGATGTTGATCTGTAAATGTTCTGTAAATAATGAACGATACCGAGTTTAGTATCTATTAATATGGTTTAAATAATTTTGTTCTCTTCATGAGAGCAGGCAAGGAATTGGAGGACAAAAAGGTGACATGAACAAGCAAAATTTTATATTATTGAAAAAAAATAATAAAACTAACCTTAATAGCCTAGTAATTTGATTGCAAGAGCTATATATAGACTTTAAATGGGTTCTTTTTGTAGAGAACAATAACACCGTGATATTTATGTTTTTATTACATTTCTTTGAATATAAATGATAATTATGTGTCATATTATTTTTTATTTGATTTATTTTCAGTTCACCAAAGAAATCTGATGCTATGAGAAAAAAAGATGACGCACAATGTTTGCTAGCAAACAAAGCTTTAGAAAAACACGCGTGTATACTCTGGTCAAGGTAAGGTAATATGTTTATTTCATTAAGGTTTCAATCGCAAGTTATCAATTTTCGTAATGATTTAAAATTTAAAGATTTTAAAAAGCTTCTTTTGTTACGCCTTGTTTTAAATTTTATAATTTTCAAAAAAGCCCATAGCATTTAAAAATCATATTTGGCATTTAAAATAAAATGTTAATATTAATTTTGAAAATTAAGAAAAATTTCAAGACTGTGTAACAATAAATGAAAAAGAAATTCTTTCATTTGAAATAATTTGAATATTTAGAATATTTTTAGTTATTGATTACATGAACATAAGCAATCAAAACGGAGAAAGTACCCTTTTTGGTTTACGTTGTTAGTTGTTTTGTTTAGAATAAAAATATTTTAAAAAACAATTTTAAAATATTTGATCGTTTATATTTACCAAATTTTCTATTCTTTTCGAATATTATTATTTCATTTCGCACATGTTTAAAATGAAATAAATTGTGATATTTACAGTGGACAAAGACGTCATTTTCAGATGTCCAACCCAGAGGCGTCACACAACGAAATAGACGATATTATGAGGAAAGCATGGGATCAGATGTTGGATAAAGAAAAGTTAGGATATTTTATAAGAGCCAAAAACGCAATGACAGACGAATATAAACACTCAACGCCGAAAAAACGGGAAATTCGTAAGATATAGCAAATTATAATTAAAAACTTAATAACTGTAATGACAATAAGCAAGAGAAATAAACAATAATAATAATAATAATAATAAAAAAAAAAAAAAAAAAAAAAAAAAAAAAATTGAGACATTGTTTTGTTGTGTTCAACAAACATACCCTTGATAATTAAAATATAAACATTAGATATTCAATGTTTACTGTGTAATATTTTTAAAATTTATATTGAAATATTTTTTTTATTTGAGTTAAGTGTACACTCAGTTAGGTAAATGATCGAGTAACTGGGGCCATCCCATAGCCATGAATCCCTAACTACGAACATTTAACGATTTATGAAATTGTCCATATATCAACTTAATTTTCAATAAAATGTTCTTATCACCAATAAGCAAGTTTAGATAATCTTAAAAATCAAAAGCAGTATCTTTGAAGTAAATGAATGCTATATGAATTCATTGATGACATTAATTATATATCGATCAATATGAGGTTCGTCAAAACAACCAGACCTACACTTCCTTTAAATTATTGAATTACTTGAGATATGATATGGTAAAACTTTAGCATTATATATACAAAATTTGATCTTACAAAGAAATGGCTTTTTTATCTAGTGTTTAATTTTTTTCAGCAGAAATTAAAGAATGTAAGAAAATGTTAAAATTCATGTCGTTATCACCATCGGCTCAACACGAAGAGTTGCAAAAATGGCTGAGGTTGTTTTATGAAATATCAGCAGGTGAATACTCAAAATTAATGCTAGATTTTAAAGAAGTGCTTAAACAAAAACGATCAGAATTGAAAGATAAGTATAAAGAAAATTTTAAACAAAAGGATGCAGAATATCAATCGTTTTATCGAAAGTTATTGTTTAAGAAAATACTAGATGTTCGAAACAAAATTGTTGGCATATACGAACAGAAGATCGAAAGGCAAGAGATTATTTTAAAGGAAGCATTTGATAACACTGTTCGTCAGCTTATAGCTGGAGAAGATATAGAATTCCCTAAATCTGAACGGTCTGAGGCTCTGAGCGAAGTCCTGTTAGATTTGAAAGATTTGGAATCAGACTTGAAAATAGCTGTATCTGGTGCTCCGATTTCGACCAAAAGTTTTGAAAATGTACTTGATGGTCTACAGCAAGAACTTGACGATGTCAGCTCAAAAGCCGAGGATAGGAAAGAGGCTGCAGACCAAGAAGATTTGAAGAAGCCCGACTCTGATTATGCCGAACAATTATTAATTCAGGTACGTTTTACACGGTGAACCAGTAAGAACATATACACATCAATATTAATAAAGTTTTCTTTATTTTCTTATAACAGGGAACGAGAAATATGACGATATTGTGAGAAAACTTTGCATGTGACTCCGCTAATTGCAAAATAAATAAATAAAATAAAATAAATAAATATAATAAAAATACAAAAAACAAGATTATAATTTGTAAAAATCCAAATTAACAATGAAAGGGAACGGAAAATTTAGTAACGTGAATTAACCTTGGCATATTAATGTATCTTGATACCCAATTAAAACTTTAGAAACGCATCAGTGCCTTATCATCAGTGTGATTAAGTGTATAGAAGGGACTTGGGATTTTGAGATCTTTTCAGATAAAATGCGGTTTTTTCATGCATTGTGCTCGGATAAGCAGCTGAGGGATGGTGTTTTATGCTTTCACTTCTATCAAGAGTACTCGTTCTTGGCTGGTTTGAGGAAACTCGAGATCACTCGGTCACTGAGACCACGTTTGGCAAAGGGGCAAAAAATACCATTTTAAATCTCATTTCTAGCTAGACTTGTCTTAATGTGTTAACTGTCTGTATTTTTCTATTTACTTAATTGTGGCACATTCTTTGATACATCCGACTATTTTCAGGCAATTTTTAAATTTCAATTTCATTTAATCGTCAGCATGATTTTGATCTCATGAAAATTAAATGTGAACGATGAGAACATTTAAAAATCTATGAACTTTTGATTAATTACTTCTTTAGCTTAAATTCCAAAGAATTTTTTTTTTTTTTAAAAAAAAAAAGCAAAGCTACATGAAGATAAAGCGAAAAGCAAATGAAAGAAGATAGTATAAAAAATAAAAATTGTTGAAATTTGGCCTTTATGGAATACCATAAAAAGAACATTTTATTCTATTTTCAGTCCTCAACAACCGAGCTACCGGTACTTGACGTAAGCTTAGTTGATGCCATATTAAACAATGAGTCTGAAGGTAATGCCGAGTGTCTAGTTGATGACCAAGCAAGGGAGCTATTTTTGGAACTTTCCAAATTCTTCGATCGCGAAGCGGTAAATGCATATGATCGTCTGCAGAAGGAAAATGACAAACAGTGTTGTGAACTTAATAATCCTAGTTGTTTACTCACCAACTGGATGTTGTCTGATCAGTTCCATGCTCTGTCTCGTCCAATTAACCAGATGACCAGAAACGATCGTATGCTTGTTGATTCAAAGCAACTAGTTCAATTTTTAAAAGGAACAGGACCTTACAATGTCGTGGCTTTACCGGCCTCAACTATTCCTCCGAACATGAGGAGGGCTGGTGTAAGACGAAACTACAACAACAATGGTAAAATAACAACTACATGTAGTTACAACAACAACAACAGTAACAACAACAACAACAACAATCTGAACATCAGAATGCTAGAAACACAACGCTCAAGACCAGTTATATCAACTATGCCATATACAAGTAGAGCTAATACTGTTCAGAAATCAGGCATTCCTAGAATTGTTCAAACACGTATACCTAGCTTACCCGGTCATACATTGCTTCGGTTTACGTCAACTTCAAATGGAAACATAAGGATACAGACTAGTCCTCCAACTCATTAAAATCACATGTAATGCGTTTATTATTTGGCTTTGTAATTGTTATAACTCTCTCTCTCTCTCTCTCTCTCTCTGTTATGTAAATGCGTTTTAGCCAAGCTGCTTATAGCAATAAAATACGGATACGAGCTAATACGCCAACACACTATATGTATTATTTATTCCATTATTTATTTATGTTAACCAATGTGTATGTGTAATGTGTGCGAGGGTGGTTTGCATGGACTAAACGTACTTGTTTAATTGCGTAAACTTTAAAAATTCATATTACATATATATATATATATATATATATATATATATATATATATATATATATATAGTCATTTATGGAGAGATATGTATTGGCAATATAATGGTTCAAATAAAAGAAGGGCAATGGGTATCGTGACACCCGTCACGTCAACTTATATATATATATATATATATATATATATATATATATAAAATACTTAAGAATGTTTATATATTTATTACTGAATTACAGAGAATAAAAGATTTTTGCGATGGTTTTGTAAAACTCATTTTTTAAAAGTAACCTTGGCTTCTTTCCATGATTTTAGATATCATAGGTTTTTGGTTTATTATTATTATTATTATTGGAGTCCCGACTAAGTTTTAAAAGAAAAACCTGGGAAAATCAAGCCAGTTCAAATAGGATTTTCCAGTCTACCACATGATAAATACAGTTCTTATTCTTATAAAGCATGATAAATTTCAGTGAAAAGCTGCAACTCCATGGCAATAGGCAAAAGCAGCGAAACGTGGAAACATCGCTACGGATCGTAG
This sequence comes from Tegillarca granosa, assembly GCA_029721355.1. Lineage (NCBI taxonomy): Eukaryota > Metazoa > Mollusca > Bivalvia > Arcoida > Arcidae > Tegillarca > Tegillarca granosa. The sequence goes on along the minus strand of CM056603.1, from coordinate 26,949,638 downwards.
TCGAGTGATTGCTTTTCTCCGACAAAATAAAATCCTTACACGTATATCGAGGCGGTCAGGCGTAAAAATAAGATGTAGTTAAGTAGAGTTATGATATTTTACGCCCCGGATAGGACACCTTTTATTTCTAAAGTTGCAATTGAAATTGTGGAGAAAATACGAGTACAAAATATAATTAATTTGTAATTTATCTATGTATATCAGTACATATCGGTTGTCCGAATACAGTATACTAGTTAATTCAGTAATTTGGGTTTATGATGTTTTACGCCAAAAGTAAGAATCTTTTATTTCCATCCAGTCGCTCAGTTCTGGAATGGTGGAGAAACCGAGGACCCCCACCTTCATCCAAAAACCACTGATATTGGGTATACTAAATATTAACAATATAACTATAAATTTTGCTGTACCATATATACACGTTTAGGAAACTCATTACTCATCAGTGACACTAGGGACCGAAAGAGTTAATAGATAATAAATATAGTCCAAACATTTGAAAATTAATGAAACCGAAGTTCCAAAATTTCCTCTCGCATTAAGGAGTTCAGTTATTTTTATTGGGAAAAAAAAGATAGAATGATGGAAGAACTAACAAAAAAAAGATGGATAGATTGATGTTTTACAAACCAGGAACCATCATTTTACACGTGTAAAAGGGTTCAGGTCACTGCGATCCTATTAAGTTTGTTGTAATGTTGTTTAACGTCGCTTCAGCAATTTCTCAGCTATTCACTACAGAGCAAATGTTATAAATCTCTATTGATTAATCCAAGATCAAGATCGTGCATGCATGATCGATGCGTGTGTATTTTGGCCTGTCATGTACTAGGGCTCACTAAGGGTGAATATTTGGTAAGGTTCCAGCTCATTGAGTCAGTATCAGCACAATCTCAGTGCGACTTTTTGATAAGGTGCTAGCTCACTGAGCTGGAACACAGCTGGGCTATGCATACCACCTTCCCAGTCCATTATCCGGGTACCAGGTGAACAAGTTGATGCTCCGTCCTCATACTGCAGAGCACCAGACAAGAACGCAAAATTAAAATTTTTCAAGCTTTAAGCATGATTCTACCAAGGGTTCAAACCCATGACCTCCTGCTCTCGAGTTGGATGCTATACCCCTGACAATTAAAGGACTGTCTGAGAGATTAATTAAGGCAGAAACTATTGATAAATCTAATAAAACAGGAATATTTATTGATACAGAATACAGATCTTAAATAAAAAGCAATCACACATACTTATATCATGGTCATCCAAACTTAATGATTAAAAACAAACAACAAAAAATGAACAAAACACAATTAAAACCCTGAAAAACAATAAAAATGTGATCTTGAGTATAATACACATAAAATATACAAGCATATAGCAGTGTTGGAGGAATGCTGTCAATATTCTTACAACAACAATATTTAATATCTTTCATTTGTAAATAAACCTAATATATAATATATATATATATATATATATATATATATATATATATATATATATATATATATATATATATCCTGCTTATACCAATGTGAGGGCAAGCTTCAAATGAAAAAATTTCCATCTTAAATTTGAAAAGAAATTCTGATTTGGGGAGAACATTGTTTACATTTAAAATTCAGAATTATAAATAACTCATCAAACCCATCTTAAAAGTATATTTTTTAAGAAAATTTTAAATTTAAAAAAATTTTAAATTTAAAAATAAACAATCAATGATATTCAAATAGGAACAACCATGATGAATTATCTCCCCTTTTCCATAAATCTACATTACATAAAAATTATATACATGTATATTCAAATGAGAAATGGCTAGCATATATAAGTGATTTTTTGATATTTCTCATTCATATGTGATGAAATAATATAAATTCATGTAAAAATTGTGTTATATAAGATTTTATGAATGGCACAATACATATTTAGGTTTAATTCAGTTTTACTAGTATGCAACTCCTGTAATAAATATAATATCAAATATTTTTACTACCATGGATTAAAAGTAGAGAAAAGAGAGAGAAAAAATAAAACAGACCATAACACTTTCATACACTTCATCTTGCCAATATACATAAAATTGAAAAATATTAATATACAGGGTAATTTTTTTTTCAACTTTGGGAGAAAAAAAAAAAAGATGGGACATTATATATTTTCTTTTACAAATTAAACATAAAACTAAGGGAAAAAAAAATTCTGAATGGAAAGAAGATTTTAACTGATAAAGAACAACATTTCAATAAACAGGAAGAATTTAAAAAAACAAGAATTACATGAAATTAAATGTCTCCCTGATTAGTTTTTCGACTTTAACATTAACTTTCACATTTTGACACGCTGCCGCCAACACCAGAAAAGTAACACCGAAGTCTCGCCTTATGGCGATGCCAGGCTCCACAAAAATTAGAGAATTGTGTTCTTCTTCCTTTTGTTAGAATAATTGCAGCTCGAGAACATACACTTGGATACAAGCAAGGCGACAAAAATGAAAAGACAAGATAAACATAGAAACCACTGATTACTGACTATGGATGGGTACTGAATATAACAAATTAAAAGCCAGGTAGTTTGGTTACAACACAAATATTTATTTCAAGAGAAAAAATTCATTAGAAGCTCATCACATCATCATTCAAATAGAGCAGGGTTTTTATGTAACCAACATTCACTTGCAAGCATAAATACATTCAAAAGGACCATGTTTTTATTTTACCAACATTCACTTGCCTTTACAAATACAATCAAATAGACAAGCTTTTTATTTAACCAACATTCACTTGACAAATACCTTCAAATAGACAGTTTACTTAACAAACATTCAATTACCAGCACAAATACATTCGAATAGAGTTTCTTAACAAACATTCACTTGCCAGCACAAATACATTTGAAAGACAAGCTGTTTATTTAACCAACATTCATTTGCAAGCACAAATACATTCACTTACCAGGAAAAATACATTTGAATAGACATTTTACTTAACAAACATTCACTTGCCAGCACAAATACATTTGAAAGACAAGCTGTTTATTTAACCAACATTCACTTACCAAGAAAAATACATTCCAATTGGCCATTTTTACATGGATTAACAACAGCAAAAAAGCTGAGTACTTAATAAGATTATAAACATACAACAATTAGCAAATAAACAGGTACTGTGAATCACATGTTTTTTGAAAGTCACTTGAACTTCACAATATTTGTGAAACATCCTAAATAGGAACGCTAGACAACAAAAAATTGAAGTGCTAAAATAAAAAGATGTAAATAGCAGCATATAACTGGTATAGAAATGTGCATTTTTTTTTCTGGAAAATGGCAATCAATGCATGAAGGATTGCAATCCAGAAAAAAAAACTCATGCTACAAAAAAAGTTGTTAGTTTTTTTTTTTTTTACATATTTAGAAAAAAGGCTATCATGAAAATAATGTGATTCACAGTATCTGCATTTAGCACCGCTATATACATAAGGCACTGTAGAAGTTATATAATAATAAAAGTAACTGGAAAAAATCGAAAATACAATCACACTCGCAACACTTGAACCTAATACCTGACCCTTATAAATATAAGGAACAGTCAAAGAAAGTTGAAAATACAATCACAGCCATCACAATTTTGCATCACACTTAAACTGGTATAGTTTAAAAATATCAGATGGAGTTCGAGCCAATGTTTGCAAAATGAATTCAATCACACATTTTTCCTTCAGCCAAACGTTCTGTAATTCATACATGTATCTTAACAAAGTATGCTGAAGCACAAAAAAAGATATGTGACATAAGAAAACTTTTACCTGTATCACAAAAAAAAAAAAAAAAAAAAAAACAAAAAAAAAAACAAACTTGGTTTTATTTTCAAGGTAAATTTGAATTTCTAAAGTGCCACATATGTTCCTACTAGAGTCTCTTTTTTATGCAAATGGCACTACAGGTAAGCATTCCTTTAGTATCCCCGCCCTTATTTTTTTGAAAATTGATTTTTCAGACATGCTCAAAATATTTTTCTCTGTTGGTTATTGGCAACTTTCAGTCAAATTAAAAATTTCATTGGAGGGTGCAAAAAAATGTTTTCTGCATCATATGGATGGTGTGTATTTTCAACAATATCGAGATATATGAAAAATTTTGTTGAAAAAGACATACAATGCTAGAAGAATTATGTAAACAACTTTTACAATACAACACAAAATATATATAGAGCAGAATGGATTTTGATTAATAGAGTTTTACACTTCTTTCACTTTATACTGAAGCCATTAGTTCTAGAATGATGGAGGAAAGAAATTATCCAGAAAAAACACTGACCCTAATTAGGCAAGCAAACTGACCAATGGACAGATGGACAGAGAGATATACAAACAGAAATTTTAGACTTAAAATTTCTGTCTTTCTGGCAGATTTGGTTGTTTTATTTGATAAGAAATGTTATCATGAATGCTTTTTTCAGTATTCCTATTTGTTTATAGTCTTGTAATTTGTCATTAAATTTTAACAATGATATGTGGCTCTTTTTTCAAAGCAAGATCAAGTATGACCTGCTTATAATGAGCAATATCAAGTATGACCTGCTTAAAATGAGCAAGATCAAGTAAGACCTGCTTAATATGAGCAAGATCAAGTATGACCTGCTTATAATGAGCAATATCAAGTATGACCTGCTTAATATGAGCAAGATCAAGTATGACCTACCTAAAGCAATATCAAGTATGATCTGCTTATAATGAGCAATATCAAGTATGACTTGCTTAAAAAATCTCACTTTTATGGCAGTGGTTCATAAAGACATAAAATTATGGAAATATTTATTATGTAAAATGTATGTAAATTTATGATAAAAAAAAATACTGGCTAAACATTTGATAATTCATTATATTCTAAGTGTAAAATAATTCAGTAACAGTTTTGACTATAAAACTTATATTCAGTTGTTACATTAGACTAATTGGACTAGACTGGACACCATATAAACTATATAATACTGGTATAACTATTATTTCAGACCACAAACCAAGTACATGTATGTACATGAAACTGTTTATCTATCTACTAAGTACATGTATAATTACTTCTCATGGAATCTTATAATTAAATTCATTTAGCTATAAATTAAAACTAACTCTCTCTCCTCTCTCTCTCTCTCTCCCCTTTACAATTTATTGCACATTAAGCTTAGCTTGCAGCTATACATGGATTAAGCTATAAATTAAAATACATGTAAAATCATTCTTTCTTTTTCTATCTTTCAACCTTTCTCAAAATAAACTCAAAGGTTTCAAATTGGTAATATCATAATTTAGTTTAAAAGATTAAGTTATCTTTTAATTTGTTTGAATCTTTGCAGAAAAAAAAAAAAAAAAAAAAAAAAAAAAAAAAAAAAAAAAAAACCCAAGAGACGTATCTTATTTGGAAACAAATACGAGTAATTTGTTACATAAAAAAATTCAGCTGTCAATTTTTTATATTACTATTGTATGTGTCATTTTAAAATGCACAAACGTATGATCAGTTTCAAAAATGCACAAAAGTATGGTCAGTTTCAAAAATGCACCAAAAGTATGGTCAGTTTCAACAAAGTACAAATATAACAAAAGAAATGCATAATATCTGCTAATTCTTTGACAACAACAACAACCTTTGTAGAAAGGTGAATATAAAATGAATTGGATTCTGTCTGTATAGTTATGAGATTTACCAAAAATAATATCAAATATACTTGTAAAAAAATTTAAATTCTGTAATGAATAAATAAATGCTGTATTACCTACATACTATGCATATAAAATTTTGAATTAAAATTTTATTTGATATAAAATTCAGAATTTGTGGAAAACAAAAATTTAAATGCAGGAAATGTGAAAAAAAAAAAAAATTAAATTCAATATTTGTGGACAATGAAACTAAACTGTATTCTTTAGTTTTACAGATCTTAATACCTTTGTACTTTCTAATGGTGATATTTATATAACAGAAATTTAAACTCCTCATACAAGTTTTTTTTTTAATTTTCAAGGTAATGATGTTCCAATAACCGTTTTTCTATTACATGATAATAACCGCTTTCCCTTACAGTCATATATTTGAGAAAATTTGAAATGCTCCTGAATTTACTGAAAATTAGAAAAATGTTCAATTTGTTTCTTTTTAGTTTAAATTCACAAGTGTAACGAGATGCAATAATAAACTTTGATGACTCTATTTTTTTACCATTTATTTTTATTTATCTTTTTATCTATTATTATTATTTATTTATTTATTTATTTATTTTGTTATATATATTTCACTTGCATTTCATTGAACATCATCTGATAATGCAAGATCAATAGTTTGCAAATATACTACATATACCAGGATGTTTGCAAAAATTAAATGACACAAAATTCCCTATTTACTGTATATGATCAGAAGGAATCACTTCTAGCATAAGTTAATATATAAATTGTGTGTAAAACTAGTTTCCACTGGATTTGGAATTGCATTATATGCCATTTTCTCATACAAATAATGTTACTTATTCAAAAAACAAACAGAACTGACAGCTTTGCACAACAAATATCAGATATCACAAGGTTTAGCAGGAAAATTACATATACACAAACACACATAATCAAATACCATTCTAGCAAAATGATAAATAAACAATTTCTAGGACCTCAAAAAATCCTGTGGTCCTGGGTCCAAGACCTCAAGTTTTTGTACTTGGAACAGTAAATGTTCCCAGGATCTAACAAGTGTATACAGATAATGAACATGTAATGACAATTTTTGACCCGACTTGAAATTAGTTTTTTGTTATGTATCTTTGTGCCAATTTATATCAAGATTTCTTGTTAAGAGACCAATGTGTAAAAAAAATATTATACTTTACTGGCTCTTTTATATAATGTAATACAAAATTTCCTAAATCTATATTTAAAAAAAAAAATATAGGAATTGAAAAAAAAAAAAAAATAAAAATAATAAAATAAAAATAATAATAATAATAAATAAAAAAAAATTTAAAAAAAAAAACACTGGGTAATAAATAAATAATGATAATAATAATAATAATAAAAATGTGCGCATTTACTCAAGAACAACAACAAGAGATAGAGAAAAATCACTATGAAATTCTATGTAATAAAATACTTCATACTTTTACATAAATACAAGAGAATATAAGTAAAGATGAGACAAAATGTGTGACAATGTTTAACTAAATGACCACTAAAAATACTGATTTTAACAAAAACAACATAAGATTCAAAATCTAATCTTGTGACTTATTGCAAATAACAACATATTAAAAATAATATCACTGTGTGTCCATCCCCTTTCATAGAAGATGTGTTTTATCTACATCATTTACATAAATACCAGTCTATGATGATCTAGGTGCATAGCTCCACCAAAAACTGCTACAACTTATCTAGGGCATTATTTTACTCTGTTAACGCTTTGACATGAAAGAAGTCACAGTTAAATGCTTCACAACAATTAAACCATTTGAAAAGAAAATCTAAAAAAAAGCAGGTAAAATACTTTTAAAAATTACAATTCTATAAAACATGTTTAACAAAATCATGTACATTTAAGAAATAAGGTGGAGATAGAATTTCTTTTTAGATCAGGTGAGCAGTTAAGGCCCACTGTACTTTATTATTGCAGGGGCTTTTAATGTTGTCATGCATGTGACCAGCATGAAGTTTTGATTTAAATGTATTTGTCCATAAAAGGCTTCATTAGGAACAGTATTAAATGATATTAGTAAATAGCTTAATCATATGATATAACAGACAACAAATGTGGCATGGATAACTTTAATATCTCATTAAAACATTTAGAGTTCCCCCACCTCTCTCTGACCTCAAAATTAGCATTACTCTATGTTCATATGAGTTTCTCTGGCCTCAAAATTGGCATCAATCTCCCTGTTGCTCTCAGTCTCAAAGCCTCCCCTCAAATATTAACATCTATAACACTGTTTGTCTTACCTCTGAAATGAGAGAGTAGAAGAGTAGAGTAATGGTGTTTTACGCACCTGTCAAGATTCTTTTACTTATTTCTTCAGAGTGCAAGGAGAAAACCAATGACCTTCGGCAAGCGAACTGAGAAACTTTCTCACACTAGGATCTGTCCCGAGTGTGATTCAAACCAAGGCGGTGAGAGGCACTGTAATCCGTAAGCGTGTGCTTTAGACCATTCAGCCACCAAGGCCCTTCTCAGAAATGAAGATAAGATGTCACAATCACTTCTCATAACCAACAGCTTTTAAGTTAATACATTAAAACTGCTTTAACTGATTTTAGATCTTACCTAATTAACCCCTTTTAAATGGCTATTGAAATTGCACAAAGGGATTCTTATGAACAAAAATTCTGCCATCTTGGATATAAAAAATATTACCACAAAGGTTAAAATTTCTATACACACTGTAAATACAGACTGATCCCCCTAAATAGCAAATAAAACTAATTTACATGAATTTGAGAAAGAAACGACTTGATTAATTCAAACAGGCATAAAAATTAATAAAGTACAGCTTGTCTGTGGGTAAGAGACGGAATTCGTACAGTACTCCTTGGTGTCCATTATACAGCAAATTTTGATGTTGGTATTTAACATAATATTATAACACATAAGACCTGTACACCATCAAATTCTGTCATTTTGAATTTCACAAGGAGAAAAAGTTAACATTCAATTTTAATACATGAATCTGAGGCAAATATCATTCATATTTCCTAAATGTAAAATTTCACAATAATATCATGTCATAGAATTTAATAATATCATGTAAAACCCTAACAAAAATCATGATAAATTAATCTCTGGTAGTGCTTACTCATGTGCATTTTAAGATTATTATCATATGCCATTATTGTCTAATCAATTTCATGTATACTGCATGTTTCATATTAGAATCATAAGAGAAATTTACACCATATTTGTGTTATTTCAATGTAAAATTCATGGCTGAGGAAATTTGGTAGAGTATCACATGTCAACACAGGTGACCAAATAATGGAATTCATATGACTTCAGTTAACTTACATGTATTGCACAAATGAGGAAAAATTCATGTAAATTCTGAATTACTTAAAATGCCTACAGTTAAATATCACAGAAAAAGTTTCAATACATTGAACTCCATGTGGCCAACTGGTCTAAAGTGTGTGCATACACATAACATCACTGTCTATGGTTGAATCCCGCTTTTTTACCAGTACAAATCATAGTTTTGAAATAACAACATAGAGTATCACTGTTGTATAAGGTTAACCCATTGTTATACTGTAAATCATTTTATTTTTGTGTTAATTCACGAGTAAAGTGAGCAATAAATAGATGCCCATCTTGTCTTTCGTGAATATTAACTGACACGAAAATTTCCCAATTTACAATAATTCATTCACTCAAAATAAGGGTGGAATGGAATGGAGAAATTATGTTTTACAACTTAGCAAAAATTCTTTTATTTATTAACCAAAAATGATACAGTTTTACTTCGTAAAAAAAATTCCAAAATTAGTAAATTCAGCAAGCATAGGGTTTTCACACTATGCATCGCACGTGCACACACACACACACACACACACACACACACACACACACACACGTAAATATTAATTTTAAGAAAGAAATATTGTAATATCTTATTTTTAGAAACTTTGCTTATGAAAATTAGGGGACTCAAAAATATATATTACGATAGTTATCATATTTTTAACAAAAGTAAAATGACAACAGCCTATTAACACAATCAATGTTAGACTATGTAAATATTTTAGAATGATATTCTTTTGAAAAAACACGAGAATTCTTTTTTTTTTTTTTTTTAATATCTGTATCTTCAACCAGTAGTAATTTAAGATCTTTAAAGGATAAATATAATTTCGTAAAATATAAGTACATTTTGAAATACTAGTATTTTTAAAAGAAATTTCTTTTTAAACATATATTATATAAAAACTTTAAAAATTACGGTACTGTAACTGGTAAATAATTGAAAATCCTGCCTTACAACTTCAAAAATAAATGTAATACATGTATATTGAATCTTTCTTAATTTCAGGTAATAATTTTCTTGTATACAATATTATTGGTATTTAAAACAGTGAACATATTTAAACTCATATATGTACATATACTCATTCAACATCCCCAGATCTAACTTAAAATTTAAGTTCAGATAAATTCAAATTGTAAATAAATAACTTAAGTACAAACATGTATCATCTAAACTCATTTGATTTCATTAAAAGCCATTAAATACTATTTGTTAATTATAAGTTAATTAATTATGAAGAACCGAAGACCACATTCATCTTTAAATAAATATGGGATTTCAAGAACATATGTGATTTTTTTACCAATAAGTATTTCATAGATTTTACTATATATCCATGTATAGTCAAACTTTGATTATTCAAACTTCGATTTTACGAATACCTTAGGTTATTCAAAGTTCCCGTCAGGTTAACTGCATTGTTCTATAATTCTTATGTAAAAAAAAACTTCTATTATTTGAACTTCGTTAATCTGAATACCCCCGATTATTCGAACCAAAATTTGGATCTAACTGTCGTTTTTTAATGACAATTTACCCCCCAAAAATCGAAGTTGATTTTAGTATTTAATTTAACAAAAGTTACCTGCGGAATGGTATACTGTCGTGTATGGTTTTCAACACCTTTTTTCATAATTTTGTGCATTTAAATTTGTTTTTGACATACAAAGTTAAACAATATATGCTGAGAATTTACATTCATGTTTTACTGCTGACAGAGGGTAGCCAACACCACCAGACAGATCTTCTGTATAGATAAAAACATCACCTTATAGAGGTCACTCTTTAGCTTAAACATTGGACAACAACATTAGATACCAGATCAATAGCCCTTGTGCACTTTGTACAAAAAAGATAAATAGTATTTAAGATTCTTGTTTTTAAAAGGGCCAGTTGTAATGAGTTAAATAATAATAATAATAATAATAATAATAATAATAATAATAATAATACAGATTACAATTATGACCTACAAATGTTTTGTGTCATTATTGTGATATTAAAAATACTCTAGTTGTGTGAAAAAAATTTTAAAATCTGTTCACCAACAATAAATTAAAGTGCTCTAGTTTCTAAGATAGGTTTACACTTAATAATTTTCACCTATAACCCAGTGAAATGATCCTAATTTTTAACAAGAATGAATCATGCCATTTAAGTTTTAGGAGAGAGAAAAAAAGAGAAAAAGTAATTTTCAATAATCACACCTTGAGCATACAGGTTTAGAATTGATCAATGACAATTACTACAGCACCATGTTTTCAAGACATCACCATACAAAAATAATACATAAACACATTTTGTAACATCACATACACAGAGGCAACAAAACCTTTTGTAGGAGTTGTGTTGTCATAGCAACATACATGTAGTCATGGAGAAGTGGATGTTTCAGAACTTGATAAATGTAATGATAATACAAAATTTTTGAGATCATATTATTTCCATTCATTCACTTTTTATATGATTTCCATTTCCATTATTTCCATTTCCATTATCTTCCACACATTTTCCATTCAGTGCCTGGTTCTTCAGTTCCTGGTATGTGATAAATAATTTAGCATATTCTGGTTTTTTCATTGCATATGCTGTAAATTCATCTGTAATCATACCAAAGGAATAATAAGCCTTTCGAATTTAATTTTTTAAATCTTACCTTGAAGATCAAACAAGGTTTTCAAGAGAACTTTCCCTACTATAATACATACATATGGAAAATAAGTAAAAAGTATTTGCGCATAAAATTCAAATTCATGTAAAAAAATTCTTGTACTGGATGAAACTGAGCAATTTTCCAAGGATGAGTTTTTTTTATCAGATGTTGAATTGAGTAATGGTGTTTAACGTCCCAATCAAGAATACTTCTCTAAATTGACATCACCAGCTACATGCAAAAATGCAGAAATTTTGCCTGTATGTTGTGCTGATGGCATTATACAGCAGGGTTCTTTATTGTGCCATGTCTACCATGACATGCGACCTTGTTTATTTTAAGTTCCCATCTAAAAGAACCGTGACTTTTATTTCGTAATGCTGAGTGTTTGGTGAAAGAATAGTCACTACCCATTTTCAAGTCATGGGTCAGACCCAGTGTCCTCTACAAATTTATCTCATATCACACTATTTGTGATTGATTTTGCCCATGAAATAAAGCCATGTAAGAAAAATTTATCTTACATACCATTTCATGCACACACATTGATCTCGTTGAAAACACCATCGCATCATAAACAACGACCTCCCGCTTACGGAGCAAGAATCTACCTTTATCAGATGTACATGCTATAATTTATAGTAATTTATTTTATTTTAATCATGTCAGCATTTTGTTCAATACATATTACCAGTTGTGTTTACACAAGTGTGTTGTAAATATATAACACAAATACCAGTTAAATTTTGATGTGCCAGATGTGCACATTTAGGAAATTCATTCCTCATCAGTGACACTAAGACCTAAAGTTTGATAGATAAACGCATAAACCAAACAGTTGAAAATAATGAATCTAAAGTTCCAAAATTATTTAAATCCAAATCCAGCTAAGGAATGCTTTGCATGAGGGAACAAACCTTAGTAACTAGGTTGTTTTGAAAACATTCCCAGTCAGATTACTTTGTTGGTTAAAGAAATTGCTAGTAAAAGTAAAATAATGATTCACAAACAAACACCTTTCATACAGTTTTGCAGTAACACTTAAATTTAAATTTAATTTAAATTAACTACCATCCCAGAACTGACCCCTGTGAAATAAGTGAAAAAATCTTGACTGGGGCATAAAACACCATTACTCCACTCCACTCCACTAAACTCCATTTGGTTAAACTAAGCTTTGAACACTTGACCCAGACAAAAAGATTGTATGTTACAGTGACTGCCCAAGTGATAGCATAGGCTGACAATGACAATGCTTTTCTATAGGTGATAATATTTAATTTTACTCTGTTAAAAATGTTTTATCACACAAAACTGTATCTATAGTGACAATAACTGTGATATTTACCTATAGTTATTTTATCATCATGGCCACTATCTACTTCATTAAATAATTCATCTGTATCAACTTCCTCCATTTCAAAGGCATTTTGTAAAATCTGGCATAGATCTTTTCTACCGATATATCCCTTACCTTCACTATCAAATAACTGAAAGAAGATAAATTATAATTATCTTACAAAGTCTATAATGTAAAATATTATACCTCATGAATTTGTTTTTTAATAAATGCATTGATTTTACTCCAGGCTGTAATTTGCCAATGCAGACAGGAGGCTCCGTTCTGCATTATATTTGTTTACGTCACATGATAATCCTTGATGGCGTAATTATTATACCTACTTAAAAGTATATTCTAACCCGAATAGTTTAACCAGTAGATTCACACAAATACAAAGTTAAGTCAAAAACGACAACTCTAATGTGCAAAAAAATAATCCTCTGCAAAGAAGTAATCAATTCCAGAATAATGTTGGTATCTATTTTCAGGTGGTATTCATTCAGTATAATATAACAAATATTTCATGGGGTTGCAGGCTATATTACAGTTTATGAACAGGGCAGGCACCCACAAAATATTATAGAGATCTCAGCTTGGTTTCAGCCCGTATAAGATTTTTTGGGTACCCGCCCAGTCCATACACTGATATAGCCCACAACCCCATGTAATATTTGTTAAATGTATCAATTATACACCACACACTGAACACACCAATTCTGTGGTTAAATGTAGTGGAACTGTCTCTGGCCTTGAGCTCTTACTGCCACTGGACCAGTCTTTTTCTTTGTAGAATTTAATATACATGTTCCAGTAAATATTTTGTAATTTTTTCAGCAAAATAATACATTCATCAAGGACTAAAAGGTTTTAGTTTTCTACCTACAGTGTTCAACTGGTTAACATTTTAACAAAATACATTTTTGATTTTTTATATATCAAAAGCTTTTTCACAACATGAATTTTTTTCAACAGATCAAATTAATGATTCAAAAACAAGCCTGTCTTTCATCATTTTTTCAAATGTTAATTTCTCAATGTTTTTGTTATTGATTCAGAAATACTGAGTACTAGGGCAGCTTCAAGTATCTTTAGTGTGTCAGTATTAAGAATTCATAACAAACATTTGTAGCAGTGCTTTTTTTTTTTTTTTTTTTTTTTTTTTTTTTTTTTTTTTTTTTTTTTAGTGAATAATTATTGCATCAGTTGGAGTTATGCATCAGAACTGGCAAAACAATGTTTGGTCTTTGATATTTTTGCATGGTTTCTTGCTCTTGAAAAAGCACAACATTTACAGTATACTTTCATCTTATCTATATAGCAATTTATCCCAAAAACTTTCCCAACTGAGTCCAATTTATGATTTTTCTGATGTTAGAGAACAATGCAAAGATTATCAAAATTATGAGAAATACAAGAAAATTCTGCAAAAAAATTCTTCTGACAATAAAACCAATAAAAAATATCCCTCAAATAATTCAAGACAATTTATTTCTGAATAAAATATGGTTAACCAGTGGTTTTGTTTGCCTAAAATTACTACCGAATACAGGTAGTTTCCCCTTGAGAAATATGACTAACATTTCCAAATTTGTCAACTAAAATTCCCCAAAAGGCTACAGTGACACACAATCAAATAGTTTAAGTTAAATCCAGTTGTCCAAAACTGTTCTGACAGACAAAAAATGTTAAATATTGTCACAATATAAGATTTTTGCAATGAATTTCAAAATTCTGGGCGTAATATGTGACATAAAAAGGGTCCAAATTTTCCCAATCTGAAAGGTGGAAGGTAGTTTTTAGAAACTATAGCAAAATCACTGTTAACTTGTGACATAGAATACTAAGAAAATTGAGCACAGCATAATGTGTACAATGCTGTCTGTCAAATACACAAAACTTTTGGCAAGGTACTGTATTTTACCTCAAATGCTAATCTTATTGTTTCATCTGTATTTACTGGTGATGATATTAATGACAAACCAATTACATATTCTCTAAAATCTATCTTTCCAGACTCATTCTACAAAAAGAGAACAAGAATATTTATAAAATTAACAAACTGATGACTAAAAATCAATAGGCTTCTGAAGAAACCAAGCAGATTAAAAAATCAGACAAAAAGAAAAATGAGTAATGTTCATAAATAGCATTTTAAGGCATCAAATCACCTGTTGTAGGTTTGCACTAACTGAAAGAAAAATTAACAAACTGATGACTAAAAATCAATAGGCTTCTGAAGAAACCAAGCAGATTAAAAAATCAGACAAAAAGAAAAATGAGTAATGTTCATAAATAGCATTTTAAGGCATCAAATCACCTGTTGTAGTTTTGCACTAACTGAAAGAAAAAAATTTTTATCATCAAGACCATAAGGAAAAATAAAACATTTAAAATGGGGCTTGAGAATTAAAAAAATTCGGTGTTGTATAATTTTTTTATGTTGGTAATTTGCATGTACCAGGGCTTCGATTATTCACTCGTCCTGACGAGTGAAATGTGTACTTGGACGAATGATATTGTTACTACCACTCGTCATGGTGCCGAGTTAAATTTATCAGACATGTACATTAAGGGGCTTGTTGCAATTAATAAACAACAGATAATATAGTGTTTGTCAAGAAATCTTGTATAAGGAGGTCAATTGTAACGAGCCCCTTTCTAGACATCGGCCGTTCTGTTACAAGCGTCAATCAACAAAATCTTTTTAACGTTTGCATTACATGCGTAAACCTATTGTTTCACATTCGGAATTTACTAAGTGTAATGTAAAATCCAACCAATGTTCCGAGTGTTTATATACTTCTCAGTCTGTTGAGTATGTCAAATAAAACTAAACAAACTGTTTTGTTTGACTTTCTAAAGACAAACAAAGATGAAACAGCTGATAAAGAAATTTTCAAAGACACTGATTAGACTAATGCTGATCCTGACGACAAACCAGTTGCAGGTAGAACCATTTCTAAACCTGCCACTTCAAAACAAAAGTTACTGGTTACTGAAAGTGGAAAATCCGAAGTTCGTGAAAAGCTTAAGAAGCTAGTCAGAAAACATATTTATTGGTACAAGCTCTGGCGGTAGTTAAGAGAAGAAAGACTCGTTTTCATGTAGTGACTGTGCCGAGTTAAATTTCAAAGTGACGAGTGGTTTTCTTCTTTAACTAGGCACTGTGCTGAGTGGCATTAAAAATTCTATCTAAGGCCTTTGTACAACCAGTTTTGTAAACATTAAAACATAGCAGAAAACTTTATATTGTGTCTTGCTCATAATTGCTTTTTAAATTTTTTTTTTTAAATTTGATAAGCTCTTGTAAATTGACTTTGAACTTTGGTGGTCTTACAGATTGCAAAGCCTTTCATTGCCAAAGCTTTCAATTGAAACCTTTTCAGCAAATTCTAGTTAATGAAAGTTATCAGTTTATCAGTTCACTTGCTGAATGTTGGTGCTTTTTTTCAGATTTTCCCTTTCTTCAAGCATCCTAAAACCTTGAAATAGTGAAGGAATCTTGTCTGGAGGATTATAACACCATTACTGAACTTCAATCTTATTTAAAAAAAAAAAAAAAACCCAGTTTTTACAGTTTTTTAAGACACTGTTAGAAAAAAAAATCTCAAAAATAAAACTAAAGTAATACCTACCCTATCATATAACTCAAACACTTTCAGCATTGACTCTGATTTTGGTAAACACAAATATTTTGAAAATTCTTCTAATGTTATATTTCCTTCTTTATTTTTCGCAATTTTGCTAAATTTCTGTAAAAGTTCCTGCAAATGATCAAAATTGACCCTAAAATAAAAAGAAAAACATAAACTTTAATACAAAGCACGCTTATGCATGTATAACCCTTATTCTTTATCAATAATCCAAGCATACAGGCAGCAGTGGTGCAGTGGTTAAAATGTTAGCCTTCCAAAACCCAGGGTTGAATATACCTTTAGTTCATATGTGGAAATCCATGATCTTTTAAGGACCATACTGAATCCCTCACTGATTAAGTGACTGAATTATGGTTTGACTTCGTTTATGTGTTTTGATCAAGGACATACAAGGGTGCTTAGCTCAGGCTTGAACCCATGTCTCCAGATGCACTAGTCTGCAGATTTTATTGATTTCATACAACAATTTTTTATGAAATTGTGTGAAATAACATAATATAGCAGCTGTTTCTTTGAAACTATAAAATGATCTCATGTAAAAATTCAACCTACATTCTCTGCTGTAAAAAGGTAAAACAAAGTTACATTTGTTCAATGGAGGCAAATCATAGGTTACATTTTTTATGTTCAGGTACAAATCAATGATTCAAGGCAAGACTAACAAAACCCTATATTTAACATACCCTAATTTTTTGTTGAGTTTATGGAATTCTACAAGACCAGCCCCCATGGGTAAATCTAACTCTGCAGCCTTCTCCATCAGGCGACAATCATCATATGTGTGATCAGTTACTGGAACTTCTAACGCTCTGTAAATAAACAAGAATTACATAGGATAATTCCTTCTACCTCAGACAGACAAAAGTCAAATTTAACCTATTTAAGAGCTTTCATGCTATGATTGGTCTGTCATTGGTTGTGATGTTGTTTAATGTCACATCACCAATTTTTCAGTTTTTTGCAATGAAAGCAAGGTTATTAATCTCCAAGGATTAGTCCTCGACAAGTGTGTGTGTGTGTGTGTGTGTGTGTGTGTGTGTGTGTGTGTGTGAGAGAGAGAGAGAGAGAGAGAGAGAGAGAGAGAGAGAGAGAGAGAGAGAGAGAGAGAGAGAGAGAGAGAGAGAGAGAGAGAGAGAGAGAGAGATGCAAGTGTGTATCACAGTCTGCCTTGTACAAGCACACACTCAAGGTGACTTTTGTTTTGGTGCTGAGTTACAGACTCAGTATACTGCAAAAAGTATACCACTCCCTAGTCACATTAATATCTATGCACTAGGTGAACCAGTCAATAATACTCTGTCCCCTTAATGCCGAGCGAAGGCAAAGAAGCAGTGACACAAATTTAAAGTCTTATGCATGATACCACTCCCTAGTCACATAATCTTGGCACCAGGTGAACCAGTCAATAACTCTGTCCCCTTAATGCTGAGTGCCAGGCAAGAAAGCAGTGATGCAAATTTTAAAGTCTTATGTATGACCCAGTTTGAGTTCAAACCCCAAACCCACCACTCTCAAGGAGAGCCCTCTAATGATGAACTTAAACATCTGGATATCATGAATACACTTTACATAATTATTCAAATTTTAAACATGCCAATTTTAATTAAGGAAAATTCTTAATTACGTGGAGCAGGTGGTATATATATATATAATAATTACTTACCTTGCCATTACCTGTCTAACATTTGAAGCAAAAAGTTTTGCATCCTTTTTTTCTTCTTCACTAGGTGTATACACAGGTAAAAACTACAAAATATAACAATGCTAGTAAATGAGTAAATCAAATGACAATTTGAATAGTATATATCCAGTATCCAGACAGATGTTATTACAACAAAAGAGTTCTCTCCCTTTAAATACACATTTAAAAAAAAAAATAATAATAATTTTTCTTTTTAAATATTGATATTCAAAACTTAAAAAAAAATTAATTAATAAAGAATGATACTGGAACATTTAGAAATTAAATATTTAGCTGGAACATACTGTAGGACCCAGCTACACTTGAGCCTTAAACTTCTGATTAATGAATCCACCTTGACTACTTGGACCATTCGACTATTTTTAAATATCTATCTCACTTACCTCAATTTCAAAACTGTTATTTATATTGCACAAAGTTAACCACAGACAAGCAAACCTGCAAATATAATACATGTACAACTTTTAATACTACGGGAGAAATCAGCACATGTAAGCAAGATAAAATTGTATTTTAAACATGCTTAGGCCAGACTTAAAATTATTTCTGTTTGCCCAAACCCGACCCACCTGTCTCAGATTAGGGTAGGTAGGCAGGGAAATTCTATTTTTTTTTTTCTTTTCAAAGAAAAATAGCATGTAAAAATGGTTTTACCTGTAAATACCTTTAAAATGTAAGACTTAAATTATGGTAATGTCAGGATCTTATTACCTCAACTAATTACAATAAAAGAGATCTATAATTTCCCAATAGACCTTGAAATGTTTCTAATAATAATTCAAGTTGTTCATTGTTTTCCCACTTAAATGCCCATATTCTTTTTTCCATGTCAACATTGGTTAGTGGTGTTCAAGCTTTGGTTTTCAGAGTTGTGTTTTATGTTTGTCATTAATTGTGTTTTATGTTTGCCCTTTGTTCTCTGACATGTTTTTTTTCCACAATTTTCAGTGTAACTTTGGTAACTTCTTTACATTTTTTTGTAAATCATTAAACGAAGATTTTACTAAATTTATTATAAATCAAATTTCAAAACTGGATCAAATTTCAACGCTGGGTCAAATTCTTGTACAACGCTTATTGATTCTTCAAAATTGGGTTCAAAAGAGTGTTCGGACCGGTCAGAGACGGTAACATCAATTTGGTCAGTGTTCATCAGCATAAAATCATCATCGCAAACTTCATTAAACACTTCTCTCCACGTTCTTGTATTATCATAGTGATAAAGTCTATTTGCCACTAGAGGTTTAGATTTTGATCCAATTTTCATTCGTGTATGGCAGACAATATACTTGCCTTGATGCATTAACCATTAACCAAAACACCCTATTCTTTGAATATATATATATACATGTATATATATTCAAAGAATAGTGTGCAGTAGAGAAATAATGTTAAACCCCACACTCTAGATTATTTAACCTATATACAGGTGGTCATTTCTAGGATTGAGAAGGAAATTAATGGGATTTAAACTTAGATAGTGAGAGGTGCTGTGATTTAAAAATATGAGTTTTAGATCAGTCAGCCAATTATGACCCCCGTTATGACAATGGATATGTGTTTTAGATGTAACTCTATAGAAAATATAATACATACGCTCCTGGCCCGTCCCAAGTCCATGTGATTGTATCCTAGCAATGGAAATAATGAAAAAATAAGATATTTAACATGCACTTATGGTTAATAAATTATATGATTGTCTTTCAATGAGCAAAAATATTACAAGTAAAATAATGAAAAAATCAGATATTTAACATGCACTTATGGTTAATCAATATATGATTGTCTTTCAATGAGCAAAATTATTACAGTAAATTCAAACTATTAATTTCAAAAACTCTTCAAAAAATCTTTCTACAAAATAATAGATCTATATGAAGATTGAGAATTTAAATTTGAATAAAACATAAAAGTTATGACTTCAATTTCAAATCTTCATTGTGTCATTGCATTTGACAATAAGAAAACTATATTATAAACTGACTTAAACCGTAAAAAGACAGTTTACCAATACAATAAAATACTTTAACATTACTTGGCCTGATTTACAACAAAAAAATTTAAACTAACTAAAGTATCCTTTGAAAAATTGAATAGCTTACCAATGCACCTGGGTATTTTAATGTTACAGGCTGGACAGCCACACCTGGATAAAATGCACCTGTAATCATAAAATATACATCATTTTAAACAATAAATAAATACACAGAGACACCTACCGGGGGAAGTCTCAATATCAATCAAGTGTGGACATTGATTATCACTATTATGGAATTAAAAACACATACACAAAGTATAGCTAATACTAGATTTATCATACCTGGCATTAATGGATCTTAGACTTGATCCACAGTGGTCTATATTTTTTATCAGAAAGACTGAGGCATGTGAACCCGCCACAAAGGAAAACATTGACAAAAAACAACAATATGCAAATTATGACATGCATACAGATTCAAACTAAGCTTATATTAAAACAATTACGGTCATTTACTATGAGTTAGCTACATCATATCTGATTACTTCCATTAATTACCGTAGTTACCAAAGAACATGTATTTCGGATCATGGATTATGAAAACCAAACTTATTCATGTCACTAATAAAAGTTGCTGATCTGACTCTCAAATTAGCCTTTATAGACATGTTTAACTATATTTAATTATTTGTTTTACAAACCTGGTTTAAAATTAATTAAACATGTCCTATTTGTACATGTTCCTTCTGGAAATATAATAATTTGTGGCCACTGGCCACCGGATTGTGCTCTTCGCTGGATTTCTTTGATCGTGTTGATCCGGGAATTTGGATCTTCTCGGCTAACATACACTGGCTGTGTAAAATCCATTAATGCTATAAGATAAATTAGATAGAATATTAGTTCACACAAAATGGTTCTTTTAAAATTGTATCAAGAATTACATGAGTGAATTATATTTTAACACTGATCAGCATTATAGTATCTACAACTGGATTTCATAAAAAGTTTCATTTTTAAATTGCGATAAAATTGTGTCTTTAGTGCAAAAAACTTGTTTACTGCTTATCAAAAGAAATCTTTCATTTAAAATACCAGATGTTTAAATGAATAATCAGAGATGTTGCCATTGTTACATTTCATCATTACTTATAACCTATATTATTCTATCGGTATTGACTTTAAAAATAAGATTAATGGCATATTAACTAAATATAAAAGTGTACGTCACTTACAAAATATCATCTAAATTTGTTACTTAATATTATTACTATTCAGATTAAAAAGACTAAAAAGCACATTAATAAAATATAAAAGTGAATATGTGTTGAAATAATAATGTTATAAATCCATTTGGCATCTGAAAAAAAAACAACAATACATGTATTCACATAGTGACAAAATTTGTGAAGTAGAGTTAACTCCCTTAGAAAGCATAATTATACAGAGTTAACTCTCTCTGAATATATATCATGATACAAATATTTTTTAAATGTGCTATTTAAGTTTGAACATGTGCTTTTTACATATATACACACATGTCTATCAGTGCATAAAAATGTGTAAATGAAACTTGTGTTAAAGGTGTTTGTAAGAAGCATGAGCATCACAATGGGATTCACTTGTGCACTATTTTTAACAAAACATTTATTGAGAACTATAATCTTTCATTGCAAATTATCAATCTCATAACATGACAAATTCTGATCAATTTGGTATTATAAGGGAATCATAAAGATTGCTTAATTTCTACATCTAGTTAGCGGATATTCATGACACACATGAATGAACCCCACTACAATGCCATGCTTGGTCAAATAATATCTAAAGTAATAAAAAATTTTAACTTTGAAAAAGAAGTAGATAAGTTAACAGCCTTAATTGGCCTCAAAATGCAATGTACATATAATATAAAAGTTTTAAATTAATGTAGAGGTTTAGGTTTGAATATGAGACAAGATTTAGCCAATAATAAACTCTAAAACTGAATCATTGATAATTTAAATAATAATTTGATAATGTAGTGCAGAAAATATGTTAGTATTCAACAAAATACTAAAAGCTCTGTAAAAAGTGCATTTTGGTGCTACATGTATGTTTTGAAAATATTCAGTTGATTTTTCTGAACATTTCATTTTTGGACCATATATAGCTCTTATCAAACCTACTCTTCTAGTTAAAACAACAAACCGACTTTTAATAACGACATTATACAGTCAATGAAAAAGTAAAGTTTTTAAATTCCAAGAAAAGGCTTAGACATTAAAATGCATCAGGCTTCAAATTTGATTTTAAATTTTCCAAGTGTTCAAAATTCACATATATCAAAACTGCTTCATATAAAAAAGGACTGCTCAAAAACTCACTTAAATATTCTGAACAATGTTACTCTACTGATAAAATATATAAATAAACAATAATAAATATATATTGTAAATAGCAGTTCCAGTTTCACTATCGTTCCCAACTAAGATTTTCCACAACTTGAAATCAAAATATCTTTCTTTCAAAGTGACCATGTGTTGGTTGATTGGTTGGTTGTAATATTGTCAAAATCTGCAACAGAAATTTTTCAGCTATTCACAAAGAAAACAAGTTTATAAATCCTTAAGTATTAATCTAAAACAAGTTTATGTACGTGTGAGATGTGCAAGTTTATTTTAGGGTCTGCTTACACAAAGGTGACTTTAACATGATAGCTTTGAGCCAGTGTCACAGACAAGCATGACTCTCCCCTTTTACATTATCCCGTTATAACAGTGGGTGAACCAGTTGATACTCTGTCCTCTTAATGCCAGACACAGGGGAGGAGTTTGAACCCTTGACATCTAGCTCCCAGTCAAGAATATTTCATCTATATTGAGACATCACCAGCTATAGGCAAAAATGCAGAAATTTTACCTGTGCGTTACACTGATGGCATTATAAAATAGGGTTCTTTATCGTACCATGCCTACTGTAACAAGGAACTTAGTTTATTTTAAATTCCCATCCGAAAGAGCCATGACTTTCTTTTGTAATGCTAAGTGCTTGGCGAAAGAACAGTCACTACCCACTTTCAAGTCTTGGTCAGACCCAGTCAGGGTTTGAACCCACAACTTTCCAACTTACAGAGTGAGCACTCTACCATGTGAGCTACCAAATTGGTTGCTCTACCTCTTAACCACCAAGGCAGCTCAAAGTGTCAATATAAAGACATACCAAGTAGCTAGTTATTTTTGTGGGGTGCAAATTTTAAATTGTCACAATAAAAACTGTGAAAACTTTTGTCTTCCAATCAACTATGAGTGAGTTGTTTTTCGATCACCAAAATTAATATGCTATAAATTTCAACTGACTCTTTGTTATCAAAATCCCTAAAATTTATCCCTGCTAAAATAGCCCACTATAAGGTTTTTAGTCCAAATGTGTTGTAGATAAGATATTTTTACTTTGGACAACAATAAATGATATGTAAATTTCATTAAACAAATGATAAGTAAAATCTAGTTGAGAAATGATTGTGAAACTGCAACCTGATATAGTAAAAGTAAAAAGAGATTAAAGTATTCAACACTGGACCTATTCTTACTTCCTTTCTTTTTCTTTCATCTTATTTCCATAAAATATAAATTCTGTTCTAAAAATGCTGGATAAAATCAAAGAAAAAATTGAGAACAGAAAAGAAGAAAAAAGAATAATTCTGTAATTTTGATAGTACAACAGAGGAATTCTAAGTCTGATAGATAATAAGCAAGAATAGACCCAATGTCAGCACTTTCTATTAATTTCTTTATATTAAAATAGCATCATACTTGCCATGTATCATTAAATGCAACAAACATCATTGATTTAAAATTCTGATTTTCATCTTGTATTGTTATATTCTCATTTATATAATATTAGCATGAAAAGCATGTGTAAAATTTTAAATACACAACTTTTACAAAAATAATCTTCTCATGGACTTTAATTTTGACTAAATTTTCAGATGTTAATTTGATAAAAATCATACAGAAAATCTGCTCTGCCTAAATTTGAGTTCAATAAAATTCAAGTCATTCAACTTCTAATGTAATTTATGACACTTTACAAGATTAATTTGTTATTTACAAAAATGTCTTGTCATGTGTCTAGCAGTAACAACAGGTGTGATCGGAAATTACGTCAAACAACTAAACAAACAACTGATTATCAACGTAAACAGATGACAATGTCCGAAACAGATGACAATGTCCATTGATTGTAATTAGAGTGTAGAGAATAATTTCATATAAGAATACAAAATTAAAAATTTTAAAAGACGCTATACATGTACTAAAATCTTTTAGAGTCCCTTGTGTTTTCACGGAAACTACTCTTGAAAGAAGCACCAATATGTCAGCATCTAAATAATATGGCAAGTATGATTAAACTACATAATACATGTATATAAATTATGTTATACTTCAAAAAATTAACATGATTAAAAAGCAAATGAGTGATTATAAAAACTCGATTCTTGTACAGTGATACTGGAAATATTTCTGATAGTCAAACCTGTACAAAAAAGAGACCATACTGAATTACATTTACCAATGCATAATAAAAAAAAATTTCCAAACTCTGAAAAAAAAATCTCCATTTCTGACTATGTAAGATTTTTCTGTCTAAACAGGTTAATTTAAGCTACCCCCCCCCCCTCCCCCAACATCATCACAATGTGAATTTCGAACAGTCCAAGTGGCAAAGATCTGTCTTTTGAAAAGTGTGAACAAATCAATTTCCACACTGGATGATAAATTACTTTGTATGTGAAATGTGAAAAAATTTATTTAGTGCCAAATTACATTCACTATGTAAAATGTGAACATATCAATTCTATTCCCTTTGGTAGAAAAAGAATATATCTCTGCGAAAAATTTCTATCTTCAGAATTAATTTTACTTTTTCAAAAAAATCGGCAGTGGATCCACCTCCACTGAATTAGATTCAATTTAAATCCAATATTCTATAAACAAAACCCTTGCATATATATATATATATATATATATATCAGGTTTTCTTGGATATGCTGTAAAAAAAAAACAACCTGTAAAGGTTTTCAACTTGAAACTTATAGACAAGTTGTCTTTAGAAATAGTGTTGTTTTTTCTTTTTTCTTTTGAAATGTGACACAAAAGACCTTTAAATATTGGTCTTTACAACCAGGTGGTCATAATACAAGATGGTCTCTGAAGTCAAGTTTGACTTTATATATAAAACTACAAACTGACAGATATATCTCAAGTTGTACAAAGCAATCTAACATTTTATTAAGTAACAAACATCCTTTTGTACTGATTTTTAAATAATTCTTTTAACATTGGCCATAAAAAAACCCAAAATATTTTACAGTGTTTTACAGTTTACTGCATTTAGAGTTATTGAAAGCATCTTTATTTTTCCACTCTATTTGGTAGATTTGAATTGGTCAACTTGATATACCTGTACAAGCAATCCATACATTTTATTTACATTTAATATATATATATATATATATATATATATATATATATATATATATATATACACACTGTATAGAAATTAATTATGAAAACATTTACCATTCAATACATATTTATTTCAGCACAGCAAAACCTTGTTGTTAAGCCCCCTCAACGGCACTCAATTGTTGTATTGTTGTTAAGAGTCAAATTCCTGATTTTTCACTTAAATTCATTATAACATGTAACACCAAAATTATGACTGAACAAATGATGGCAATGAACTGAGTTTCTACAAAGGTACCAATACTTATTACATTTTAAAAGAAAATATAGATCCTTAAATCCGTAAATATGTCACAAACGGTCATCAAATTTTGTTGATTTGTCAAGGTTTGAAAAGTGATCAAGGGAGATAATCAATAGAGTGGAGTGGAGTGAAGTAATGGTGTTTATGCCCCACTTATTTCAAGGCAGTTAGTTCTGGGATGGTGGAGGAAACTGGAGTGCCCAAAGAAAACCAACGACCTTCAGCAAGCGAACTGACAAACTTCCCGAGTGGGATTTGAACCCAGGGTGTGAGATGCACTGTGATCCGTAAGCGTGCGCTTTAGACCACTCGGCCACCAAGGCCCCGATAATCAAGAAAAATAAATGGACTTTTTAGAAATACAAAATGTATTGAATAAATGTGGATGAGGGGAAAGTAACCAAGGTTTTACTGTTAATACTGATATAGCAGATAAACAATTAATAAACTTTAATTAACAAAGAGAGATTAAAAAGAAACACACAGGTGGATGGTTGGAAGGTTATATACACAAAAAATCTGCAGTAAATCTGCAAAAAATAGCAAACTTCTTCAAAACATTAAAATGCACTCTTGGAACAAAAAAAACATAACAATCTCAGAGAAATGAAAAATTAACTGGATCAAAGTCCCAGACCACACATCTTTGCACGTAAACCAGTAATTTTTTCCAGCAACTTTTTTAGAAGACCAGAAAAAAAAAACTGGTGTAAATTTTTATTTTTCATTTTTAAACAAATACAGAAGATGTCTTCTAATTCCAGTCAACAAGAACTAAACCGGATTCTAGATCTAAAAAGGCACTAGTACAAGTCTAGAGCACCTGGCAAAATTGGTGGGTTAAGAACTGTCAATTTGCTTGGTGTTCTAGCTAGGGAATAACCAAATATCTTTAGACATACAAAAAGAAATATCAAAAATCTTTAAACTGTTAGACAAAATATAAATATAAAATCAATTTGTTTAACTGAGGGACCATGGGAAACAAGAAACTTAAGACGTCTGCTATGTAAAAACAAGAGGCCCATGGGCCTTAACGCTCACCTGAAGATATGTCCAATATTGTTTGCAAAGTGCAGTAGACAATATATTACGTAGAGAAACTTTAAAAGTTTTCTCAAGTTAAGAACTCCCACAAAACTTAATCAGATATATATCCCATCACATTTCATTAATAAGTAGCACATATAATATGCATGAAGTAACTGTAGTGCAATGAATCATTTCCAAATCATTAATCAATTTCAGTATACTAATGCAGCTATGTCCTTGACCTTTCAACATATATGACCTTGAACCATATATGATTGTCATGTCAATACCTATAATATTCTAATATACATGCCTATGCATGAAATTTATATCTTTTAAGATAATTAATAATCTTAGTATTCCTATGTTGATATGAACTTGACCTTTGAACATATAACCTTGAACTATATATCAAAATGATCATTGTCGTAATACCTACAATATTCTAATATACATGCCTATACAAAAGTTATTAGTTTTCAAGATAATTAGTAATTTAAGTCTTCTTTTGCAGCTGTGACCTTGACTTTTCAACAAATGACCTTGAACCATAAATCAAAATGATCATTGTCACAATACCTACAATATTCTAATATACATGCCTATACAAAATATTAATAGTTTTCAAGATAATTAGCAATTTAAGTCTTCTTTTGCAGCTGTGACCTTGACCTTTAAACATATGACCTTGAACCATATATCAAAATGATCGTCATGTCAATACCTACAATATTCTAATATACATGCCTATACAAAAAGTTAATAGTTTTCAAGATAATTAGCAATTTGTCTTTTTTTGCAGCTGTGACCTTGACCTTTCAATATATGACCTTGAACCTATATCAAAATGAACGTTGTCCCAATACCTACAATATTCTAATATACATGCCTATACAAAAAGTTAATAGTTTTCAAGATAATTAGCAATTTAAGTCTTCTTTTGCAGCTGTGACCTTGACCTTTGAACATATGACCTTGATCCATATATCAAAATGATCGTCATGTCAATTTCTACAACATTCTAATATACATGCCTATACAAAAACTTAAATATATAATTTTTAGCAATTTCCCCACTCAGTGCCTTACAATTTCCCCATTTTGAGCCCTATGGCTACCATTTGTGCAAATCTGAAAATAGATGACCTAAGGACGTTATAAATGAAATAACTAAGGTATATCTCTTGTAGATTCAGAGGAGAAGATTTTCAAAGTTTTTCACTCTTTCCCCCCTTATGGGGCCCCAAGGGGACATAACTCCTTCATTTGTGCAATCTGAAAGGGCTCCACCCAGGCATGATGGTTACCAAGTTTCATTAAATTTGGCCCAGTGGTTTTGGAGGAGAAGATTAAAATGTAAAAAGTTAACGCATGACGCATGACAGACGACGGACGGTGAACCATCGCAATAGCTCAACTGAGCTTTCAGCTCAGGTGAGCTAAAAATGTTGACTAAAATCTAAAGACTGAATTTAAAATGCTACCAAATATGAGATTACATAATTATTTCTTACACATTAGTTATTGTTTTGGTCACAATTTCATTTCATTATAGTGAAGAAAAGGATAAAAGATTTCAGATGATTGAGAAGGAGAAAATTATACTAGTATATAGTTCATATATATGGCAATTAGTATGTTATACAGTCTAAACTAATATATAAACAAAAAGCATGCATGCAGAAAAACTAAAAACAAATGTGCAAAACTAATAAAAGCATGCAAAACAAAGGGAATAAGAAAACAAAAAATGACAAAACTAATATAATACATGTATGTGTAAATAGAATATGTAAGTGTCCGATCCGTAATAAACTATTGCTTATTGCTCCTTCAGTGGTCTCAATTGCAATGTCGCAAATAAACATTGCAGACATTCAGATCACTATGCTGTTACTGAGCTAACCAGTAAGAGCATATGACAAGGAAGGCCTTTGTTTGTGAATATCAGGGATGGACCCACAGCAGTAAAATACCTTAAGTTGAAAAAGCTAATGTCTTAATCACTTGGCCACTGCAGCCCCTGCAAGATTTTGCACCAGAAAAAAAGTTATGTTTTTTATCAAATAATAAATCCTCTTGCAGCATCATGGTTTCTACATTCTACCATGATCATGCCAATTGCTCTTGTATCATATTGCTAGTCACATGATATGACTTGCTTATCACATGATACATCATACTAATTACACGATGTGATTACAGTTACTAACATCAGAACTAACAACAAATTATTTTATTTTAATCATTTCTGTGTCTAATATTGACAATGTAAATATATTCAAAATTAATAAAGAAAGTGTATTTTGGTTGGTAAGCCATCTGGATCTAATTTTCATATCTCACGGAATAATCCAAAAATAAGTTCATGTGGTATACGAGTGTGTAGGATTTTACCTCCAATTAGAAGTGAAGAGACTAGATAAGGTGAAACAAATTTGTACAAGTGTTTCTGATCTGCTTTATACTAGTGACCTAGAGTGTTTGTAAATTTGCTCAAAATAATGCAGATTTTTTTTTACAGTGAACCACTCAGCCAATTATACTGGCACTAGGTCGACTAGTAATGGTGTTTTACGTGAGTTGCATACTAACATCTAACAGGAAAGGTTATAATATGTTAACACTAGGTTCACAATTTTGGTATAAAAAAAATCATCAAAATTTTTAAAATTAATTATTACTTTTTTTCGAAAGCAAAAACTTATCAAAAATATCATTAAAATAAGTGGCCATTGACTTCTTATGATCAATTTCTTTTTAAAATGTTTCCCCTATGTACTATACATGTAATGTTCTAAAAAGTTACAGATATACGATCTGAAATTTTATATTATTTCTAAACAATGACCAACTCACTAACCTTTTTTCTCCCATAAACTTTTTGCTTGTGACACTCACATATCTTTGGTAATGTTTTATTCAGTAAATTTATATCATTTCCAAGCAATGACTTTTTTAATTTTTAAATTTTGTTTGTTTTTTTTGGGTGTGAACCTAGTTAATAAAAAAGCTGCAGTATATATATATAGTTTCACACAAAAATCAAATCAAACACGATAATACCTACTTCCAATCAAGGGTATCTGAGCGTTTTGTTTTCTGGAAACAATACTAGGTAAAGATGTACAATAGAAAATCACAAACGCATCAAAGAAACTTGAATGTGGTGCCACAATAAGCATTGGAGCCACTTCTGCATTCTCTGCTATTCCTTTCACTTTGATATTATGAAATCCACTGAAAAAGCCGATAGCCCTTCCCAGAAACATCAATGGTCCTGTGACAGACCTAGGCAAAGAAAATATTAAATAAAAACATCCACAAGCATGCAACAAAAGACATTTTTGCTGAAGCCTAGTTATAATATGCTGTTCTAATGTTAACTAAAATTTAAAATATATACATATATATATATATATATATATATATATATATATATATATATATATATATATATATATATATATATATATATATCTTAAATCCATACAAAATTGGGAAACACATGTAATGCCACTATATGATAATGGCAGGGAAAATAATAAAGACAGTAATGGCAGAAACAAATTGCAATTTTTGTCAAAAATGTGAAAATACACACAACACAGGATTAGACTACAGCTTTATTTCAGCCTCAATTTTGCCCAGAACTTTCTATCACATTAACTGGTATTTCTCTTTTGTTAAATGAATTTTTCTTGTCATTTTCAAGTTTCCAGTCTATTCATAGAGTGATTATGCTTATAATCTTTGAAAGGGTAAACCGTGCTTTTAATTCAATCTTTTTCTCCACATAAAAACTCATTAGAGAATTAAGATAATTATAGAGATAAACTTGCATTTGGAAAAATACATTTTTGGCCAGGGACTTGATTAATGGTTTTTTATTCCCAAGTCACTCCTTTTTTACTTATATCAAAGCATTCAATTCTATGATGGTGAAAGAAACCTGTGTCCATAAAAAATCACTGACCCTTTGGCAAGTGAACTGACAAACTTTTTCACACTATGATCTGCCCAAGTAGAACTTAGATGGTGAAAAAATACTCAAGCCTGGGCTTTTTACAACTCAGCTAAAAAAAAGCCTATGTTGGTAAGGGAAACTAAAATATTAATATTTAGCAAATTTTTTTGAGGTAAAAAATTCAGTCTTTGAAAGTCAGACCTAAGTTAAAATAAAATCAACATTGTAGTGGTTCCATTTTTAAGAGACATATAAAACCAGAATTAAACAGAGCAAGCATGGCAAGCTATGTTCCTCTTCCACACGATAAAGGCAAACTCGCATTTCCATCACTGACAAAATAATAATAAAAAAAAGCAGATGCCCTTTTCCTCCTTCTAAAAAAGATCAAATACTGACAGAGGTAACTTATCTAAATGGTACATCCACCATTTAAATCAATTTAAAAAAAATCAACAATACTAATTGTAAAAAAATGTTACGTTCCGTGTGTGTTAGTATTTTCCTGGGGTTAGTCACTGACATTAATACTCGACATGCAGATCCATACACTAAACATGCATATCACATGGCATACCATTAATAACAAATTATAATCTACAAGATGAATATCTCAATCAGTTAGTTTGGGTATAGGGGGAGGGGTAGTGGGGGGCTTACTGTATATGTTTATACTTTTTTATAACAATAAAGAAGAAGGAAATATAAGTTGTTGTTTTTTTTTTTTTTTTTTTTTTTTTTTTTAAATATAAAATTTATCAGTGTAACCTTAAAGAAAACACAAAACCTGTCTAAAAATGACTTTAATTTGACTTATCACTAACACCTTTTGTAAAATTTACCTGACCACATGTCATTTATGATCCAAAGGACTGGTTTAAATGAACCTGAATTATCTACCCTTCAACTTGTGATCGTTATTTATTTTACCAGATGCAGGTAAAGATTTGAATTAGAAATGTCATGTCATCTCTCACATTGCATGTGATTTAATGCAGACATTTTTCATGACCTTTTATTTTCACTGGTAACATAAAGAGAATACATGTAATAGGAAAATGTCAGCACTCAAATTGCTCAAATTGTTACATTCCATATCTTTTTTAAAAATAATATTTCTACAAAAATGTTAATGGATTCCATGGCCTACCGGTATATTCTTGATGATTGATGAAGCCTGTTATAAGTTTCCAAAAATGATTAAAAAAAGAGATGTAAAAAAGAGTAAAATGAAATATGAATTGAAATGATATGTTTAAAGGTAAAATCATTATGATAGTCCTTAATGACATTTTTTTATATGACAAAAATGGCAACAAAAACTCCTTATCATCAATGTCAACCCTGTCAATATGGTAAAAAAAGAAAAAAAAAAGTAAAACAAAATAATGTGTTTTTCAAATGAATCAAACATGACGATGTACTTTGTATCTTTATCAACATCAGAATAACATTCTGAAAAAAGAAATAATCCACCATCCACCTAAGATTTCTATGGAGGCTTTATTAAACCATAAATATTTTTTTTTTAATTTTCTTCATTATATAGAAAAAATATCATATCTTATATCCTCAACATGCTGTATATCAAAGCCTCCATTTATGATCTCAGGCAATCATTTGGGATTTTGAGCACTCAACTTATGATAATGAGCATTTAATTTGGCACAAAGCACATAACTAATAATCTCAAACATGTTGATCAACAGAAATACAACATTTAGTGCCTGATTTAGAAGTCATTTAATGCACTGCTTCAGATCATAAATTCCAGTAATTTGGTTTATGAGATCAGAGCTCACAAGTTCAAGGCAAGTGTTTAAAACTGTAAGTCAGGGAATCAAGTTAAGTCCACTGCTCAAGGCTGCAAAACAAAGAAAAACCTGTAAATAGAGACCACCAATCAGTCTGTTTAAATCACTGACTGGTCTTTGATTAAAAGATGAAATGGACATTTTAATTTATTTAAATGAGAGAAAAAAAATCAGTCATACTTCCAAATATTGGTACATTTTCGGATTCGGACTTTGCAACTACAGTAGTTAAATCCAAGTAGGCTACAGCAATTGCGTCAAAGTATGATGAATGTGGGGCTAGTGTTAGGACTTGTGCCTCCTTTGCACTAACTCGCTTTCCTTTCACTCTGATCCAGTAAAATCCGCCCATGAAAAACACACTGCGACAAAACAGAACTACAACTGGCCTCATCACACTACAATGAAATATAACCAAAGAAATGTATATCATGTTATAAAAATTACTGATAAAAATCTTCAATAACTTAACATGGACTCTGAAAGCAAGTCATGTCTATTTGAATTCAGGTGACTGGGGGTCAAAGATGAAAAGGTATTGGCCACCTACTTGAGCATGTGGGTTATTTATCAGTTTCCTGTTTTTTCTCCACCACATAGATCAAATTGTGGCAGCAAGCCAGGCTAATATCTAGTTAAAACAAACATTCTGAGAGTATTGCAAGACAATACATAGTCCCCTGCCGGTCTCATATTTCACTAATCCCAAAGTTTTAGGTAAAATGTACCCATATACCAAAAAAACAATTCATTATCTGCAAGCATGTAGAAAAAAGTGCAAAAACTGAAATTTCATTGAATTTTCAAAGTTCAAAGGGCCATAACTCCCATAAAAACTAGTGGAATGAAACCAAACATAAATTGTTCTGTAACTCATCATGGTTGACCTGCATACCAAAAATCAATTCATTAACTGCAAGCGTGTAGAAAAAAAGAGCGAAAAACTGAAATTTCAGTGAATTTCAAAGTTCAAAGGGCCATAACTCATGTAAAAATTTGCAGACCAGAATGAAACGCTAACTTGATCTGCAACTCATCATGGTAGAGTCACATACCAAACATTAGTTCCATTTCTGCAAGAGTGTAGAAAAAAGTGCGGAAAACTAAAATTTCTGTGAATTTTCAAAGATCAAAGGGCTATAACTCCGGTAAAAATTAGCAGATGGAAACGAAATGTAAACTTGATCTGTAACTCATGATGGTAGAAGCATATACCAAAAATCAGATCATTATCTAAAAGCATTTAGAAAAAAGAGGGGAAAACTGAAATAGACGGATGGACGGACGGACAGACAGAGTGCAAACCTAAAGTCCCCTTCGGCTTTCGCCGGTAGGGGACTAATAAAAAATACATGTAGTTTATTCTGCATGAGTACCATATCGTTTTTTTAATTATTTTTTTTAATTTTTATTTCATTTTATTGATATTTTTTGGGGGTTCCATGTTTGTTAAATAAGTCACATTTTAGTGGAATGGTTAGATCAAAGTAATGTCCAAAAAACATTCCATGCCTGTTTTATGAATTATTCTCCCTGTTGAAACTCTTTTAACAAGTGGGTTTAAAACATAAGTGACTATGGGTACAAAGTTAATTTGGCTTTGGTCTTACTGGAGAGTTAAGATAACTGAGTCACACTGGTTAGCAACTTATAAAATAGTCACATTGCAAAGTTTCAAAACATTTCCCATTCATTCAAGTCGGGCATAAATGTAAACAATCAAAACAAGAGGTCTAATAGGATCTGTATAGCTGTACTACCAATTTATCGGTGTTTGAATTTAGGACAGCTATGCCAAACAAAATTATAAACATGCACCAATCAAATATTGTTCACAATAAAAATCATTCACATTGACCAAGTTGGCTAAAAAATTAAAACTGAACCAGTACAATCTGTTAAATCTAGGTCCAAAAAATATCATATTAAATAGTTAGACATCTACTTTCTATTTACAAAATTTAAAATTGATTAGTCTAAAAATGAACCTGTAACAGATATTCATCTTGTTTTCTATTCATAGTAACAATGGCTATCTTTAATTTTGGACAAATGTACCAGACACAATTATTAATCTGCATGAGCAAAGGATCTTTCTTGTAAACTAAATTTGGTTGCATTTGAATCAGTGATTTCAAAAAATATCTTCAAACAACTGGCTTAAAATAACACCTCATTTGCATAATCCAATTTTGGGAAAATTGCCAATAACTGAAAACTTAAACAGTCACTTTGTCCAGGAAAGCTGAATTTTAGTTTTGTTTGAGTAGATTTTCAAAAGTAAACAAGTCCAGGACAAAAGGGTAAAAAAAATATTCTTTTTAGGGTCTCTGTGACCTAGTTTAAAGGTAAAAAAGTTCAGGTAGTCCTTAACGTGTTATTTGTTGTATGCTTTTACTTCTGTTTATTAGTCAACTATTTTGACACTATGACAATGAGGGAAATGGCTGCACACCAAAAAGTATTGTAGAGATCCAAAACTTTCATACAAACATGCATCACTGGAAAACATTAAAAAAAAACACACACACACACAAAACACTGATTCAAAAATTCAAACCACAAATTAAATGATGACTATAAAAAACAATAAAACAATTTTTATAAAAACTAACCTATCTGTAGCCAATCTAGACCTTATAAACTCCACTCATTAAAATTTATACTGCATTCATATTTATTTAGTAAAGAAAATGATAACAATGATTGAAATATTTCATAAAGTCAATGATTCATTTCAAGATTACTTAATTATATTTTAACATATCAAGCTATTTCTGAACAAAAAGCACACACTCTTATAGAGCTTTTCATATCATGTGGCCAGAAAAAAAATCAAAACATTTAGAAGTTTTTAAAATAATGTCAAAGGAAGTTTGTATCAATAATGTAACCATCTGTTAGTGGTGTTCTATGTCACAGTCAAAATTGTTTTACTTCAAAGGACTGATGGGGTGGTGGAAGAAACCACAATATTCCAAAAACCCAAGGCAAACAAACTGATAAACTTTCTCACACAAAGATCTGTCCGAGTTGGAACCAGACCTAAGGTATGGTAACTATTCTTAAGGGTTTATTTTCTTTAATCATTTCAACTTTGCCATGACAAAGAAAAAAAAACAAACAAAAACTGTTGGCATCAGTTTACAAGTAACAGATCAAATCTGGCATGTGACAGATCCAGTATCCTTTTATTCATTTAAAAAATCTTCATAAACAAGCAGATCTGTTTAAGTGGTATAGAATAACTTGAATTATTTTTATACTCTGATCTGTCTCTTAATGATGAGAGGTTGGCCTTTCTATCTCTCTCTCTCTCTCTCTCTCTCTCTCTCTCCTAACTCTTTGTTGCCATTTGCCATTGCTGAAATTTATCATTTTTGGCTTCATAATATTTCTTTTCTCTCTCTCTTTCAGAAATTCAAATCTAGGCACTGAGAGGTGTCATGATCCATAAGCACAAGCTTTAGACCACTTGGCCACTAAGTCTTCTCACCTTACTTTTGGGAAGAGAGATAAAGTTAATTCCACTGAGTGAACTGGCCCTGGTTTCACAACCATTCCTTAACTAAGATTTTCCTTAACTTAAATCTGGCAAATTTGAAATCTTAATAATTTTGTTAATTGTTGAGATATTTAGTAATTTAAAGTGTCATTTTGAAGATCACTTCAAGCTTGTAACATCTGCATTTAGTTTTATCGCAAATGTTTATTTGTAACTCAGACAAAGATTGCTAAAGTTTGATAAATTTAAGTTAAGGAAAATCTTATTTAAGGAATGATTTTGAAACCAGGGCCAGGTATGTTGTTAATACTAAAGTCAACACCACATATTTCACCACACCACACACATACCACCAAAAAGTCCAAACACACGACTAAAAAATGTCAAAAGTTCCATTTTACTTCATGCACATAAACATTTCAACAGATTTGATGGACAAAAGTCTATGATTTACAATTCTTGCATTATATACTGCATTTCAAAACATTTAAAATGATCATAAAATCACAGAAACATGGACTGCAAAAATCTCAAACCAATTTATAATTTCTACCTATCACAAGAGCAACCACTAAATATTTTCAACAGGACAGAGAATTCCTCAGTCACAGACATGCTTCTTTATCACCACCAGTAGCTTAAATGCCAGTATCTGCCATGCTTTACCAGGGCCCAGCTATAGCATAAGATATTATTGTACATGTACATATGTATATATGTATGAGAGAATATGTCCTCATTACAATAGGGAAATTTGAAGTCTTTTATACTAGCAACCCCGTTTAATCAACACTTTTGAAGTTTTCCTATTCATAACTCAAACCGGAATTCCAGTCAAATGGAATGGAATAATGGAGTTTTGTGACAAGATTCTTCTGCTTAAGGTAAGGTGGTCAGTCTAGGAATAGTGGAGAAAACCATCAACCTTGGATATGCACACTGACAAACTTTCTCAGACTAGAAAATAAGGATCGACCTAAAGTGAAGAGAGGCTGTGATATATAAGTGTCCATTAAAAGACTGTTCAGCTGCCATTGCTAGCTAGATGTGCCAGATGTATGTGATAATTCTACTACTTTGAAAATCTAATCAGCAATGTACACGCTAGCTAAAAAGTGTATCGTTTTAATGATAAAAATACTGACTAATTTTATAAGGAAGATTGCATGTCAACATATACAGTTGTGGTTAACTATTATTATACCTTATGGTTGAACAATACAGACATTGTTCTTTTTTGAGAATATCGGGAATGAATTATCTAATTTCCAAGAGACTAAAATTAGTTCTAGGGACCCATTTAAAAGCCAATACAAGAGGCAAATTGAAAATATACAACTGCTTCTTTCTGAATGTCAGGGGTCAAGGGTTTTCCTAAATGTCTATTATCCTTACTTTCTCCATCCTGTTAAAGGTCAGGGGTCAATAGTTATTGTAAATGCTTATTATCCTTACTTTCTCCATCCTGTTAAAGGCCTGTCTTTATCCTCTTCTGGTCTGAAAACTAAGGATACTTTGGCTAGGAGGAAGCCACATACAAGACAGAGTCCTATAAGTATCAGTCGTAGTGGTACCAAGGTGAAGCTGAAAATAGCAATCTGAAAATGGAAAAAATTATAAGTTACCGGTAAATTCAATAAAACAGATAAAACAAATTTTTTTTATAAATTTCACAATTTCACATCATTGAAACTTAAAGGTGAAGTGTGTCGGTCAGTTGGTCCATTCCTATTTCTGTTTCAGTAATGTAAAGATCTAGAAAGTAAAATTTTACTACCTGCCTAATAATTTCATTGTGAACTTCGAAGCCTTATATCAAATTAACTGAATTGGTGCATAGTGTTTAAATTAAAGGTACAGTGGTATGTTATTTTAACTGATTTTATGAAACTCAAATACAGATACTGGTTAAATATAAGCATTAAAGGTTGTTCTACTGATACAGAAATCAACATTTCTGCTGCTTTGTCAGTTTGAGCATACACAAGACCATTGATGATGGTGATGATCGACCAAGCATTAGAAAACACTGTTTACTTGTACAGTCCTACGGATAAGCCTTAAATCACTGAAAATTCACCTTCTTAGTGTTATGTCATTAATCAGAAAAAATAAATATTGAGTTGCCCAGCCCACCAATTAATTAATCTTGAAAATCTGAATTTTTACCTGACTAAATGTAATTTCAACTTTAATTTCAAATTTTGAATTAATTTTTAAAACAATCATTTAAAGAATTTACAGGACATCTATTGATGTTGAATGGTCATCCAAGGTGAGACTTGAAATTGGATTAAAAAATTTGTGGTTTTCCTTTATTTACAAATGACCAATACCATTGTATCTTTTAAGTTTTGAAGGAGGTGAAAAGTAAATGTAATGTCATAAGACCCTTGCTCAGATTGAGCAGTTTTTAAAGGCTTGTAAGTAGGACTGTGTAACTGAATATACATAAATTGCGTAGAATGTCCAACATCAAATCTTATTAATGGTGAAGTCTTGGGTTTATATTCCAACACGGAAATGTTGAATACATGTTAAAAGGGACTTCCTGGATTTACCTGATTTAAAAACATGTCCTGCAAGGTACGAAACCCCAGAAGTCTGACCTTCTCAAGTATTTTTTTTAAATGTTATTCTCAAAAAAAAAGTTATTTAAGTATGATATGATTTTAAAAAATCTACAAACTGTTTTCAAGATATCAGTTCTTGAAACTAAAACTTCACAAAGAAATTTTGAAAAAGGACAAGTTATATTTTTCAGAATTTTTAAATACACTTTAATGTTTTTAATTATGTCAATCTACCTGCCTTATCAATGGTAAGTTATCCTTTGATACAATAACAGCAATGTAAAAAAAATCACTTAACATTGTTAAGGCAGATGTGATGCTTTTAGGTTGGAAGTAATTAAAAGGAAGTGTAACAAGATGGCACAAGATAAACTTTTAGTATGATCATAATCACACTAATTTCAGACGGGTACCTCAATTATAAGCCCAGGGAGTAATTTAAGCCCAGGGTAAAGCCCAGGGACGTTTCTTGTGCCCAGGAAGTTTTGGGACATTGTACAGATGCAAATTTTACATATTTATTAAAGATTATACAGTATTTTATCATGCAAAAATTTCATAACCATCCTGGCAAAAATAAAGATATATTTGACCATTGTTTTTTTACTGATCAATAGGCTAGGGTGAGGAAAGGGAGATAACTCCTGCCGTTACTTTAAGATTTTCCTGGTGTTGATCCATATTTTTTTTAAAAAAATAAGAAAATTCTTTGACTTTGAATAAAAATGAAATATTTCAATATTAGTTTTGTGGAATGATCGTTTGCTAAATCGTACTTCTATGTATAATAACTCTAGGTTTTATTACTAAATAAAACAAACAAAATATAGACAATTGTTATCTTCAAGTGAATATATACCCTTGTAAGGAAAAAGGTCAATAAAATGAAATAAAATTTGCTTAGTGTTAGCGCTGGGCTTCACCAAAGTTGAAAATGGGAATTTTTTTTAAACTGATGATAAAATCAGCACTTGGCAATTTTTGGCAACAGTTTTTAAAGCCCACCTGTATCTTTTTAGCTGTAATTATTGGTTAATTATCCCGTGGCATTCAAAGAGTGTCACTGAATAAACAGTCATAAAGATATAGGGTCTATGAAAGGTGTTACATATTAGAGATAAGATTCACTTCAGAGATTAAATTTGTTGTATTAGGCGTGATTTCGTGACTGTTGATAATCTAATCAAGACTCAATTACCGGTGGGTTAATCACCTTGTGGAATGAGGGGTGTGCTGAAAGTATTGCAGGACACCTAAACCAGAATTCAAAAGACCATTTCAGAACTTACCTGATTTGTTGGTTTTCTATGTGCGATAGTTCCGAATCTGAGATTGCCATTGACGGTTTAGGTGTCCTGCCATGGCGTCCGTTTATAAAAAAAATCGAAATCATTCGAAGATTTCACAAATTCTTGGAGAGTAATCTTTTTGTTTTATGCATCGTTTTAAAGAAAAATGTGTAAAGAATTAGCGGCATATATTAAAATAAGGTAATTGATCGTTGTTTTGTTAAATTGGATTAATTGAGTGAGGCAGGGTCCGAAATCGTTTATTCCCTTTTCACTTTTACTGTATCTAGAGGGTCGACTTTTTGATTTTTTTTAAAAAAAAAAAAAAAATCATAATAATTATAAGTTGATACAAGCCCGTGATATAGGTACTAGAAATAAAATATTGTTTTATCTGATAGAAACCTGATAATAGAAAATTTAATTATTAATAAATATTATCATCAATAATAATAATAATAATTATAATTATAATAATAATTTCGTTTTTGAAATGACTTGTATATAATTTTGTAAAGATGCAAACCTTTAGAAAATCTAAATTGCTTAAATTCAGCTGATGTGTAAACGGATTTTGTATCTCTGGTGATACAAGAGATCTCTGGCGAGGCAAAGCAGTTCGCTTCATGTTTTTCTGCATTTTAATCTTTCACAATGCATAACAGTCAATTAATCTCATGAAATGCAGCTACTGACAATGCAATGATGTCTTTTTCTGTAACAAAAGTTTCAGGAAGTAGAAAGCCGGAAGCAATTGCTTAAAATTTTCGACATGCGCAATGAAATGTTTTGACGTAAACGAAACAAATGCATTTTGGGTAATCCCTCGCAACCACCCAAGATGGCAACCAGAACAAATTTTTAATGTATTGTTATAAATTACCTAAAAACTGTCTCGATAACTAAATCTTGAAGTTTTAAAAATGGATAATCTAGGCGAACGTCAATCAACAAGTAAGGGTAACATTTCAGGTTCAGGTTCCGAGTTTATAATCGGAAGTAAATATCGTTTGGTGAGAAAAATTGGAAGTGGTTCGTTTGGCGACATTTATTTAGGAATCAACATTACAAATGGCGAAGAAGTTGCTGTGAAGTTAGAATCTACGAAGGCAAGACATCCCCAACTTCTGTATGAAAGTAAACTTTACAAAATTCTTCAAGGAGGCGTTGGTATTCCACACATTCGGTATTATGGCCAAGAAAAACAAGATTACAATGTCCTTGTTATGGATCTTCTTGGCCCCAGTTTAGAAGATCTGTTCAACTTCTGCTCAAGGCGTTTCACCATGAAAACGGTTTTGATGTTAGCAGACCAGATGATTGGTCGCATTGAGTATGTTCATAACAAAAACTTTATTCACAGAGACATTAAACCAGATAACTTCTTGATGGGCATTGGTCGCCATTGTAACAAAGTCTTCCTCATAGATTTTGGTCTGGCAAAGAAATACAGGGATAGCAGAACGCGCACCCATATACCCTACAGGGAGGATAAGAATCTGACTGGTACTGCTAGATATGCTAGTATAAACGCACATCTTGGAATAGAACAGAGCCGACGTGATGACATGGAATCATTGGGATATGTATTGATGTATTTTAACAGAGGCAGTCTCCCATGGCAAGGTCTTAAAGCAAATACCAAAAAACAAAAGTATGAGAAAATCAGCGAGAAGAAGATGTCAACTCCAGTAGAAGTCCTGTGCAAGGGCTTTCCAGCAGAATTTGCAATGTATCTGAATTATTGCAGAGGATTACGTTTTGAAGAAGCACCTGATTACATGTATCTGAGGCAGCTTTTCCGTATTCTGTTCCGTACACTTAATTATCAGTATGACTACACTTTTGATTGGACAATGTTAAAACAGAAGGCAGCAGCTGTGGCTCATTCTACTACCACTGCAGCCGGCACTGCAGGAATTAAAGGATAAATATTACCTCCGGTTACAGAAAAGTCAAAAAAGAAATTGTGATAAAAGTAATGTATTAGTTTGAGTGGTCCTGAAACAGATATGAAAAAAAAACATTCTTGTTAAAACTAAATAGAAGGTTTATTCAGAATCAAGAAATGAACAGTTTAATATGTTCAAAAGGTGTCTAAGAATGTAGTATTTAGTGATATCAGGTTGCGATTACCTGTAGTTTAAATAGAAAGTTGATTTTTTTTTTTACCATGAGTTTGCGTCTTAGAGTGATACATTAATACTATTAAAGAGTAAGTGGCATTTACACTTGCACAATCATTTGTAATCTGTTATCTAAGATATAATTTGTGCAAACCTAAAGTTCTTTATATGTGTATGTTAAAGGGTGTGTAATTCTTTATAATCACATCACATGATTTATAGTGTACTGTATTTAGTGATCATCAATGAATTCAGTGTTTACTTACCAGCCAAATATAAGGATTTCTTCACTCCATGTGTGTTTGTGAAAGTATCTTATACTATCTGTCAAGGTTTTATTTTACTGAGTTGTTGAGTTCATAAAGCATATTATTGGTGTCGGAATGCATCATATTTTGACACTTTTTAATTAAAAAGTTTTAATTAGAAGAGATTAATATTGATAATTTATTCTGTCAGTTGTATGTACAAATTTGTAAAAGTCTTTAGAAGTTGTATTAACTAATGGGCACTTGAATAATATTGGGATAAACAAGTGTTTTGTTCCTTTTTATGGTTTGTCTGAAATTGATAATCATATTGCTATGAAAAGATCTTTTATTCAATTTCTTGAGTTAATATTAAACTTAGGGTGGGGGGGGGGGGGAGAGAACTATAGTTTTGAGAATGATTTTGAAGCCCTCATTTTCCTTGTTTCTGGATTACTAGTAAAGCCAGTTGCTTAGTTAATGTCATACATGTAGGTTTAGAAAAAAAGAAGTTGGTAGAATTTCAGTTTGATTTAAAGATTTTGATGGCCATATTATTATAAGAATAAAGTTTTTAACTTGGTAATTAAATTAAAGTTTGTTCATCATTACTATTAGTGCCAGGCGGGTAAGACGTAAGAAGATAAAAACAATTTATTTATGTGGTATGTATTACTATATTTTAATTGGCTTTAAGTTGTATTTGGACATCTATGTACATATTTAAATTGTTTTGTTAACATTTATTGAAGCATTGAACTAAAACTAATTG
The DNA here is from genome assembly GCA_029721355.1 of Tegillarca granosa. NCBI lineage: Eukaryota > Metazoa > Mollusca > Bivalvia > Arcoida > Arcidae > Tegillarca > Tegillarca granosa. The sequence goes on along the minus strand of CM056603.1, from coordinate 26,906,171 downwards.
TGAAATGATTGTCATATAATGTTTGAAGTTATGAAGTATAAATTGTAGTATTCATAATCATATATACATGTACAAATGTGTGTTGTTGGTCTAGTAATCAGAAATGTGTCACCATTCTGTACTCTTATGCTTTTTGCTTTTCTGTCTTTCCTTTTCTTTTAAATTGAAATATACACTTTCTGCACTGTAAACATTCTAAATTTCAGAATCAGTGTTAATTTAATTATGATCTTTTCTTTTTTCTCATGTTTATTTATTTGTTTAATTAAGAAGTATTGAATAACTGGGTTACTCATTAATTTCAGCATTACTGTTTATTAACAAGAATTAGAAAACCTAATTTTTGACCCACTGCTTTAAGTGGACCAGTCATTTTAGTTTTGTTACATAAATCCTCTGGTTCAGAACCGAAAGGTCTTTTATTAAAGGCATTAAATAATCCTATTTAGAAAATAGTCATTTTGCACATAATAAGCACTGGTCCCTTAGCAGGGCAAATTTAATTGCTGTCAGTCAAAGAGCATGGGGGGAAAAAGTCCAGCAGTTTCAGCCTTTTCAAGTCCTATGTATATTTTCCTTGTACTATGGATTTAAGTTCTACATAATCATACATATAGGAAATAAAACAGCCACATATATATAATAAAGGACCTACATTCAGGTATAATATATTGGTATTACTCATTAAAAATATACATATAGGATTTTTGTTAGGGAAGTAATAAATTATGCAAATCATTACTTCACCTCCTGTCACTAATTATTTTCAAATGTATGGAGCTTAATTAAGTGTTGTTAATTAACACATTTGTAGTCCAAGTCAGACATTTTGGGTTTATAATTAATTTCCTTTAAAGAAATTGATGAATCAGCACTTTATTGTAAAAAAAAAATACATAAACTATAATGATTATGTTTCCATTTGTTTAATGTTTATGTATTATAAAACATCATGTGATGGTAACAAACCAAATATAACAAACATACATATGATACATGTATATGTAAAATGTAAACACAAATCAGACCTATGGCACTTGGTGGGTTTTTATTATCTTATTATTTTTTATTACTATAATTTAATTTTAAACAAGATAATGAATAAAAGTTTTGACACACACACACACACACATTTATATTCAACCCCTTTTTACTTCAAAAAGTAGATTTGATTTAATTTAGAAAAAAAATTATAATCATAGAAAATGTTTGTAGTTATTGTAGTGCTATATTTATTGCAAAAAATTGTCTTCAAGTATATTTTGTAAAAAGAAAGAATGGGAAGTATTTTTATTGTACAGATGATTTACATTGTAGGTACAAAGTACACATGTACCAACATGATCAATAATCTTAAACATATTATATTATTCTGTTACATTGACAAATGAGGCAAAGTTTCAGTGAAACCTTTCATTGTGGGAAATTTATCAGGAAATGGGTACAGTGAAATTGATACCATGCAAGTTGTGATATAACAACATTTCACTGAACGTTACATATTAGACCAACATTCTGAAATTAAGTACCATAATCAATAACTAAAATTCAGTGGCCTATTTTTATTAATCTTAACTGGCATTTCTTTTTTGGGGGGACTAATTGGCCATTCCTCAATGTAAACTGGTTGATGAAACATGTATTTATTTTATTTTAACACCCCCCCCCCCCCCCCCCCCTTTCATTATTCCCAAACTTAAAAATTTGACTGAACAAATGGTGGCCTAGGTTTTACTGAAGTCCACAGGATGATTCATTTGGTGCCAGACCTGACCTGTTTGGACCTTGCATGTCTAATTTAAAAACATGTACTTGAAGAAATAATAATGAAGTCATTCTCTTATGGACGGGTTTCACTGTATATATGTGTTACTAACTTGTTTCCTAGCAACCAAATATTACACATTAATAATTACTATCAACACAGGTTTTTTTTTCTTTTGTTCTTTGAGTGTGTGTTTATTATTTATAATACAAAATGTGAATCTAAATGTACAGTTAAATGTCATGTGTCAGATTAAAAACAAAACATATGTAATGACATAATTTTGTGAATAATTCATGTCAGATTGGAATTGGAACTTCTTCTTTATCTCTGTTGTCTGTCTTTGTCACAAAGAGACAACAGAGTATTCAATATTGTTATCATTATATGCTGTTTGAATAATAAAAAAGAAAGAATGTACTCTCTATGTACAGTGATGGAATTTTAATAAATGTTATCATGTGTCTAATAATAGTCCTTATTTTTTATCTTTATTGAAATTGTATACTTTTGAAAAAAGATTCTAAAAATGTACCACGAATCCAAACCTGTCACATAGATAGAAATAGAGTCAGCAATTGAAATTAGATTCTATTGAAATAATCAGATTCTAAAAATGTACCAAGAATCCAAACCTGTCATATGATAAAAATAGAGTTTTCTTGAACAGAAAATCATGTGGGTCACATGTCAGATCAGTTGATTAGATATGACATCAACTGATGTCACAAAGCAATTGATTGTTGAGGTAACCAATAACAACATCTGTTCTCTTGATGTTGTATTGCGGGGAAGCACTTAAATATTCACATATAAAATAGAATTTAGAATAAGACAGAAAGACTTACAGATTCTTAAGGATTTGTAATTCTATTTTTTTTTTTTTTTTAAATTTAGAGGGGAAAAAATTGGACTTAATTTATCTTTTCTAAAGATGAAATAATGAAATTTTTTACTTAAAATGTAGGATAGCTACATTTAAGATAAAAATGGTTAATTTTGAGCTTCAAAAACATCATATACGAGTTGGCGAGAAGAAAGACTTCAGACAGATTTTTTAGCTCAACTGGCTATAGCCAGCTGAGCTTATGGCATGGTTTTGCGTGCGTCCATGTGTCCGTGCGTGCGTGCGTAAACTTTAATCTTCTCCTCTGAAACCACTGGGCCAATTGGGACCAAATTCGGTGTGGAAGGTCCTTAGGTGGATTAGACTAAAGTTTGTACCAGGCGACCCCCGCCCGACATCCAAGATGGTCGCTGTTACTATAAATAGCAAAAACACATAAATAGCCATTGTTGAGTCAATTTTTAACCATTTTTGTTCAAATTTGAAATGTAGAGAGTAGATAGCCGAGCATTCAATATATATAACGGGTTTTTCTGAGATATTTTTCGTTGACCCGATTTTTACGAATTAATCTAATGAGGTGTAATATTAAATCAATTCTTTGAAAATATTCTCCTCTGAAACCACTGGGGCAATTTGAACCAAATTTGATGTGGAAGGTTGGTCTGACTAAAGTTTGTACCAGACAATCTTGTTATTTAACCGGTTTTGTGGGAAATTTTTTGTTGACCTGATTTTCAATAATTATGCATAAGTTGTAATATTTAGCGAAATCTTTGAAAATCTTCTCTTCTGAAATTACTGGGCCAATTGGAATGAAATTTTGTGTGGAAAGTCCAAATGTGGGCCTGACTAAAGGTTGTACCAGGCAACCTGGCCTGACATCCAAGATGGCCGTCATAACTAAAAATAGAAAAGAAAAAAAAATTACCATTGTTGATCTTTTTTTCCATAAATTGAGCTCAAATTTTAAATATAGAAAGTATACTGTGTAGGATTCAAAATATATAATGTTTTTTCTGAGAAAACTTTTATTGACCCAAGCTTAAGCTGATGAACCAATTATGGTAACCACATTACATTGTCTTACAGGCGCCACAATGGCCGAGTGGTTTTAAGAATTCGATGTTATGAATCACAGCACCTTTCACCCCTGACATTGTGCATTAATGCCAAGTGGCGCTAGCACTTCATCTTTGAAAGTTAGTCAGTTAACTTGCTGCTTGGTCGTGGTTTTCTTCGATACTCCAGTGTCCTCCATCATTTCCAAAACTGACAGTCTCCGTATAAGTGAAATATTCTTAAGTTGAATGTTAAACAGCATTACAAACAAAAACAAACATTGTCTTACATATGCAGCCAGTTGAGCATCACAGGCCCTATTGGGCCTCTTGTATATATCTTAACTGGGTATTACATCCAGTACCTGGTTCAATAACTGTAACATATTGCGCAATGAATAAGGAAGTTAATCAGTTGATCTTTATGTTTACATCATTGTCTAACCATACTTCACTAATAAAAAATTAATGTACTTTGTGTATATATGTTCTGTATATATATACTGATCATAAAAATGAAAATTGTGGCTTGTCATATAAAAATCAATAATAACTGCCATATATCATTACAAAAATCTCATCTTGATTATCTATCCATGAATGCTGATTAAAATTCAAAAACGTAAGTTGTAATATCATCTTTAAACCCAGAAAATACATTGGTGCCTACCTTATTAATAGAAAAAAAAATTCACTGGTAATTGCATTTGTGTAGGTTCCAATTTCTCAACCATTTCTTTAACCAGGATTTTGCCAGTTCAAAAAACAAACTTGATGTTATGCATCTTAAGCTATTACTTATCTTGGTAAAGGGACTTGTATTGATACTCTCTGCTAACAGTATAATTTTGGCTTTGAAAGCAAAAATGATACAACCAAGATATGTATTTTGAATATTTCTGAAAAAATGATTTGTCAAAACCTTTTTATCAAAGGATTTAATAGGTGTTGGTCACAAAGGAAGTCCTACCTTTTTACCCCTGAATAATAATAATAATTATAAAAAAAGCTTGAAATCAAAAGCATTTGGTTTCTTAGATTAGGATGTACCGGTAAATCAAAATTCTTTTGAGGTACCAGTTTACAATACTGAATGTGTTACATTAAAAATAGCTTTAAGGTATTTCAAAATCTTGGACACATTTACTACCAATAAATTCAGAAATATCTCAGCCAAATAAGGATTCAGTAATTCTGGTCAGAGTTCATAATTAGTAGTTAAGCTATTGTTGTCAAAATTAGATATATATATTCTAAATTATATATAAATCTTTGATGTAATAATTTACTGTTATTGAAAATAATTGCAGGGACAGCTGACAATTCACCTCATCATGACTAAAGTCCAAACCCTGTAAGTTGACCTTATGACCTACATTTTGTGTGCCATTAAATAAGTAAATTATACTTATTTATCCTCAAACATATAGCTATATAAAAGTTGTAATTCAGACTTTATGATAATCACCCAGGTATCATCAGGGTTATATAGTTCTGATTTCCACCCTACACCCACCTACAATAATTAATGATTAAGTCGGCAGAGTAAATACATTGAATTGGTCATTACACAGGGACTCAATTACAGGAAGTTTGGTTAACCAGTTGAATATCATTTTCGGTAACAAATTTTTTTGAGTCACAATTTAAGTAAAAATCAAGGGAAAATAATGTTCAAAATTAAATTACCAAAGAACAAAAATATTGATCAGTATTATCCTGTATTTGAGCCCCTCGAGTTATAAATTTGGGGTCCGCCCTTGCCATGATACAGAAATTAATGATTAAACAAGATCTTAACAATCAATATTATTGACTGATTAATATACAGGTGAGAGAACAGGTGATCATGATTAATTAAACGTGACTACTGACTTTTACTGTTTTATCATAGATTGTTATATATGCCTGATGTAACATTACATAGACAGATAAACCTGTTATTGTCATTATATACCTGTTGACTATACATGTATGATGTACCTGTTCAAAAACAAAGTATAAAACCTTCATACCTGTAGAACAAACCATCATACCTGTTATGACCTGTTAAGATAATAATTAGTTTTTTTTTCCATTCAAAATAAAAAAAATAAGTTTAATGTGAAGTCTGGCCTTCAATATGCTAGTACACATAGAAAATATGAAAAGAAAGGAACAAAATTTCATTTGTTATGTTAATTTTTTTCTTTCTTTTTTTTCTTCACTAGTATTTTAGATGTATTATAACAATACAGTTAAACCTGTAGATAAAGACTACCAACATGACTTATACAAAAGAAATATGGACATTATAGATTAGTGTTATATATATAGGTTCCTTGGTTGAAGTATGGAGAAGATTCTTTAACAGTAATGGACAGGTGATCTTTATATAGAGATACTATTTTGGTTAAATTGTAAGCAAATCGGCCTTTACCCAATGCTTTTAATGAACAGGTAGTCTTTATAAAGAGGTACTATTTTGGTTGAAGTGTAAAGCAAAAGGGTCCTTTGAATAATGGTCTTAAGTGACTGTTGGTGTCCTCTGAATATTGGTCTTAAGTGATCTGGTGTCCTTCGAATAATGGTCTTAAGTGACAGTTGGTGTCCTTCGAATAATGGTCTTAAGTGACAGTTGGTGTCCTTCGAATAATGGTCTTAAGTGACAGTTGGTGTCTTTCGATTAATGGGCTTAAGTGACTCTTGGTGTCCTTCGAATAATGGTCTTAAGTGACAGTTGGTGTCCTTTGAATAATGGTTTCAAGTGACTGTTGGTCTTTATACAATAACTCTTTTTGGTTTTATTATGAAGCAAAGGGACAATAATCTTCATGGACAGGTGGTATTTATATAGAGATGGTTTATACAACAGGTTTTACTGTACAATTTTTAAATGTTGTCATAAACCTACATTTAATACACTTGGGAATGAATGATGCATTATTATCCTTTTATTGTCCTGTCCTTGGGCTATATTATATACCAGTTACATATGATTTTGTTTTCCTTCTGGGGATATGCAGATCATTTTAGATTTTTAGATCTGTTAATGTACTTGGTTAACCACGACAGTCTGAGGTTTTTAATTGTCATATCTGTCTGTATGTTGTGAAATTATAAGATGTGTTTATGTATATTCTCCATAAGAACCTAGTTAGCCTTTCTCCTAGGAAGTAATGGTTCTCAATTTGTACAAGTTTATGTTCAATTACTTGGTTTATACCCACTTGTCCCACATTTGTAAAAAACATACCTCCCAGTTGTCCCACAACTTTTCTTAGCTAATTAGGTAATTGTGTTTAGATAATGTTTCAACAAGTGCTATAGTCTTTTTCACTTAAGATTATAACTCATTGCATATTTTAATTTTCATTACATATTTAATTTCAGCAAAATTAAGGTTCTTATATAAAAATAAAAAATGAAATAAGGTTCTTTATATAAAAATAAAAAATGAAATGAATAAAAATATAAATATATAAATAAGTTAAAATTCCGTCATAAAAATAAGAGAAATATTTAATTATTATTGTATCTAATGAAATTTAATTGATAAAATATTATTCTACTTAAATATAAGCAAACTTCTCATCAATTTTAAAAATGACCTTAAAATGTCGTTAATGACTTATGATTTTAAGCTTAATGTATATGCAAAAATGTCCTCATTAACTTCATCAGCTTGGCTCTTAAATAAGTGTCACCAGCTAAGCTTATGCATATCACTTACAATAATGCTCACAGATAATTAGCAGAGCTTTGAATACTGTTCACAGTCTGTATTTAAGTGAAGCAACAAATTGGAAAATCACCAAAGTCAACATGGCAAATGCTCAGTTAAACATCGAATTTATAGAGAACACTAAAGGTGGACAAAGCCTTGTCCACAACAACTACCGCTTCCAGATAAAGAATAAAAGAGAAGAAAGAATATATTGGCGTTGTGCTGTAAGAACATGTCCAGCAACCATCAGAACATTAAATAACATACCTATAGGATTCAATCTACAGCATAATCATGCATCAGATCCACAGAAAATTCAAGCAACAAAAGTCATGAATACAATAAAGAAAAGATGTCGAGAAGAAGCTGACCCAGTACCATCGTTATATGACGAAGAAATTGCAAAGCTGAGAACACCAGAGTGGGATGACAATACGAAGCAGACGGTAGAGAAGTTACCAACTTTCGAGTCAGCACGCAGTATATTATACAGACAACGCTCTAAACTGCTACCAAACTTACCAGCTAGTACTCATGAATTAGACTTGCAAGACCAATGGGTGCAGACTTCCACTGGGGAACAGTTTCTACTTGCTGATGACAACAATGGTCCAAGGGTACTCATATTTGCCACGAATAGGAATCTACAGTATCTCAGCAACAGCAATACCTTATATGGAGATGGAACATTCTACACTTGCCCGAACATATTTACACAGCTCTATACCATCCATGGGACAGTCAATGGTCAGATGTATCCACTTGTATACAGTTTACTTCCTGGCAAAACCGAGCAGATCTACTCTCGATTATTCACCATCATCAAAGAAAAGTGTGCTGATACTGGGCTCCAACTTCAACCAGTAACTATAGTACTAGATTTCGAAACAGCTACCATCAATGCCGCTAAGACAGTATTTCCTGGTGCCACTCTAAGGGGATGTTTCTTCCATTTTACGCAATGTATATGGAGAAAGACTCAACAGCTTGGTCTACAGATGGCTTACAAAGACATTGAAGCAGTTACCACATTAGTAAGAAGAGCTGCAGCATTGCCGTTAGTACCCCAAGAAAGTGTAGAAGATGTGTGGTTTGAGACACTTACAGATTTAGAGAATGCAGACTTGAACATCAATACAGTCCCGTTTACAGACTATGTGACAACACAGTGGGTAGAGTCAGATCGTCATCTTTGGAACCACTTTGACCATGATGGGCCGAGAACAACTAATCATCTTGAAGGTTGGCATTCAAAGATAAAGAAACAGATTCAGCAGGCGCATCCTAACATCTATACTTTCATCAACCACATCAAGAAGATCCAGGCTGTAAACGAGGTGAACATCATACAGATTGCTGCTGGAGGGCTACCAAAACACAAACGCAGAAAGTACAGACACATAGACAACAGGTTGCAGCTACTGAAACAGAGACTCAGAAACCAAGAAATCACAGTTATAGCGTACACTGACTTAGCATCTCAACTGATTCATCTTGCATAGTGATCAATGAACATTTGTGTAAAATAACAGTGCTTTTAAGTGATATTGTAGTGCATCATTTAACTTAATGATATTGTAGTGCATCATTAAACTTAATGATATTGTAGTGCATCATTTAACTTAGTGATATTGTAGTGCATCTTTTAAATTAATGTTTTGTTAATATCATTTGTTATATTTGTATGAAATAAAACTAAAAAATAGTTATTTTTGTTCAATTTTCAATGACAAGAAAAAAACAGATAAATAAATATCACATGGTTTCTGCATACAAAATGTAAAGTAAAATACAAAATATATAAATAAAAGTTAATCTTTTCTTTAACTTATACAAACAAAATTTAAAATATGCACCAAAAACAGTATATCCTATATTGAAAAAGACTATAGATTTCACCCTTTGATCTTTTGTTTTGATAACATTTAATTATCACTATTATGTGTTCCCACTTCTCCCACAATTTTTCTACCTGGTTTTACCTATAATTTATATATGTGGGACAAGTGGGATGACACCAATTACTTTTCTAAATTATTTTAACTCTTTTGGTCTTCGTAAATTTTTCAAGAACGCTAGGAAACAGCTAGGGCCCAGTTATTCAAAGCTAAATTAGCTACAGAAAACAACAGGTTAATGAAATTTGAATCTTGTTTGTAAGTAATTTTTTAAAATTTCTGTTCAAAAATTGACAAGTACAATTGTTATTATCAAACAGTTAAAGTCATAACCCTTTGTCAGTATTTAATAAATGCATTTAATTTTCAATAACATTTTTAATTTTCAATAACCCTCTAGTTAAAAGAGCAGAGCTTTGAACAGCTGGGTCGAGACATCGCAGGTCATTTGTGACTTCCAAGATGACAATTTAAATTCTTGGAATCTAATTTAATTATTTAAATTTAATTTCCAGATTTAAATCTAAAAGTTACATAAAATTGGGAAAACCAGGAGTGTGTGCCACTGATATACCAGGATTTTAATACTGAGCAGGCTATATAATAAAATTTAAAGAAAAAAATGATGATTCATTGGAATATGCCTTATTATAGCAACTTGATATTTTATTCTCCTTTTATATAAAGAAATACAAACAAAACAAAAAAAAAAAAAAAAAAAAGCAGAGGTGACTTTGCTAAATACACAACTATTATCCAAATTAAATGAGATATTTGTTGTAATAGTTACCATATGTCTCAGTATAGACTTGTATATTATATATTGTTTAAATATTTGTTTTAAAACTGGTTTGTTGAGGGCGGATTGTCAAAGGTTGAATGTAACAAGTCTTTAGTTAAAGTTAAGTGTAATGCTTGGGTGAATCTGTTTATAGTACATGTACTATACCATGTTCTATATGCTCACTGGGCTTGACAATGTAAACCTGGGTGTATTTCATATCCAAAATAAAAACATTTATATTGAGAAAATGATACTGATGACCTATATATAACAAGAAAATAATAAATTATGTTTAAGAATTGGTGAACCTTTCATTTTAGCTTGGGTGTGGTACATGACTTTTAAAAAGCAATCAGTAATTTATTATGAATGAGTTCATGTTTTCTAAAGTAATGATAAACATAACGGTAGGTCTCTAGCTAATCCTAAGCTGTCTGTGTTTGTAGATCATGTATTGAACAAGTTAAAATCAGTCTCTCTCTCTGTGTCTTTATTCATCAAATGTGGGAATTTGTCTTTGTTTAATCAAATGTGGGACTCTCTCTCTCTCTCTGTTTCATCAAATGTGGGACTTTGTCTTTGTTTTCATCAAAGGTGGGACTCTCTCTCTTTGTTTTATCAAATGTGGGACTTGTCTTTGTTTCATCAAAGGTGGGACTCTCTCTCTCTTTGTTTTATCAAATGTGGGACTTTGTCTTTGTTTTATCAAATGTGGGACTTTGTCTTTGTTTCATCAAAGGTGGGACTCTCTCTCTCTCTCTCTCTCTCTCTCTCTCTCTCTCTCTCTCTCTCTCCTCTCTCTCTCTCTCTCTTTGTTTTATCAAATGTGGGACTTTGTCTTTGTTTAATCAAATGTGGGACTTTGTCTTTGTTTCATCAAAGGTGGGACTCTCTCTCTCTCTCTCTTTGTTTTATCAAATGTGGGACTTTGTCTTTGTTCATCAAAGGTGGGACTCTCTCTCTCTCTCTCTATCTCTTTGTTTTATCAAATGTGGGACTTTGTCTTTGTTTCATCAAAGGTGGGACTCTCTCTCTCTCTCTCTCTCTCTCTCTCTCTCTCTCTCTCTCTCTCTCTCTCTTTGTTTATCAAATGTGGGACTTTGTCTTTGTTTCATCAAAGTTGGGACTTTGTGTTTGTTTCATCAAATGTGGGACCGACCCCCCCCCTTCCTCTCTCTCTCTCTCATCAAATGATGGATTTACTTTTTATATAGACCGTCCCAGAATATATAACTTTTTTTTGTCCTTTCCATATATACTACCAAGGGCTTCTATACATGACTTTTTTTTCATACAAAAATAAACATTAAATAAAAAAGACAGGTAAGGTCTCCTCTTTTCACCTCTAACAAATCCATAACACCTGGTATCGGAAAGCAAGTTTGACACACATGTGCTTTAAAAAAAGTTTTTACTGAACTTAAAATTTTGGTGTATTACTGTGTGTGTGTGTGTGTGTGTGTGTGTGTGTGTGTGTGTGTGTTCTTATGTGTAAATCCATATGTATGATATTTGTGTAATATTTCATCTATAGATAGACCAGAGTTTCCTCAATCTTAAAATATTCAGTATACACGGATGTATACAAGTTCACACTTAAATCTATACAAAGGGCTGTATAAAATTTATTTATAAATCCTTGAGCCACTGATGTTGTTTGGTTAATATGTTATTCACCTTTTCAAATGACAAGATATATTTAGAGGTCACTAGTTCAATTCTATGGGTGATTGGCAAAATGGTTGATTGACCCTATATAGAGGTCAGTAGTTCAACTACATGGTTGATTGGAGACAAGACTTTATTTTTGTATGCTGATTTCATACAAATGACATCATTTCTACGATTGTTATTACCAAAACAAAAAATGTGTAACAATCATAATCATAATAATTATATATATATATATATATATATATATATATATATATATATATATATATATATATATATATATATTTTTTTTTTTTTTTTTTTCTTTTCATGAAAGTACTTTGCTTATTGTTTTTGACTGTTAATGCTTCTATTTTTTATTCATTCAATTATTTGTTTATTTTTATGTATTTACATGTATTTATTTTTTTATTTATTTTTTTGCTTGAAGGTTAAACATTTTTGAAAAGGCTTTGAAAGTTTTACTTATAATGTTCTTTGTTGAGAAACAGTAACAACTCCGATAGCTGAACAATAAAGTTTGTCAATCAATGTTTATATAATTCTAGTGCATAAGAGATACATGTATATGCATGTGTACCATTTGTATAAATTATTCTCAAATTTTATAAGAATAAAAAAAAATCAAAATAAGGTCTTTTACTAGCAGTTTATGAAAAGCAGCTGGTCTTAAAATTAAAATATGCCTACTTAAAACACACAATGCATCAAAGAAAATCAGTGTTGAATTACATGTACATGTATTTGGGTAATATCACATAACATTTCATTGCTATTAAGTAACAGGGTCTTGGTAGCTAAGTGGTTTAGAAATTCTACCATGGATATGGATGGGTTCATTGCCTCAGTAGCTAAGTTGTCTTAGTAACTTAAGTTGTCAAGAGAGTGTACCAGTACTAAAAGAATCCAAGTGTGAGAAAGTTTGTCAGTTCACTTGCTGAAGGTCGGTGGTTTTCTCCAGACACTCCGGTTTTCTCAACCATCCCTGAACTGACCGCCTCGAAGTAAGTGAAAGATTCTTGACTTGGGGGTAAAACACCATTACTCCTCTCCACTCCAGTACTGAAAGATTACAGAACCTACATTCACCTCTTAGATTTGAATCCCCTTCGATAGATCCTTATGTAAAAAACTCTTTCAGTTTACTTATCAAGTGTTAATGGTTTTCTAGTTACTCCTCATTCCTTCACTATTTCAGACATGATCACTGCAAATATTTTATGGAACATTAAACTTTATTATTATATCCCATTCCGATTACAAATTAGCGTCCCATATTCAGTCAAATTTGTATAACACTTTTTAACTACATGTATAAAAATAGCTAAATCTGGCCCTATAGTTATAACATTTAAGATGTTTATTTATAGAAACCAGTTCTAATCTAAAGGAATTAAAACTAGGATTAAAAGATTAAAGGTAATAGTTGATACACTACGTAACCCTCGACATGTCATAATTTAGAATTTGTTGGCGATTGTTACAGAATCATTAATTAGACTAGCTAGGGTAGCAAATACACAATTATTGACCTAAACCCTTTGCTCCTTTAGTTATTAAATTGTCTGGTATACATCAAACTGTCTATAGATTAAGGCCAGCTTAGGGAACTCTGAAAAAGTGGAAAAATGAAAAAAAAAAAAACCCAAAGGACTTTACGACTTCAGTATATATTACTTTTAAACCTTTGGAAGTATCTTAAATACAATCAAACCTGTCAATAAAGGACAGTCAAGGGAATACAGAAATAGATGTACTTCCTTTTGTACCCTCCAATAAAATTTTACTTTGAATTAAATAGCCGAAAAAGACTAAATAAAGCCATTTCTAAAACATTGTTGAAAATATTTCTTTAAGAATTTAGCATAGAATTTAATGGATTGAGGGAGGGGGGGTTATAAAAGGAAGTTTTACAACAGAAACAAGAGTTCCGCATGGCAGAGCATGATACGCCCGTCAAATCTGCAAGTCATTTATGTGGATATTTTGTTTATTATGAACTGTAAAGGGACTTATACAGTTCATATGAGCTGTTCATAATCAATAAGTCAATTCAATTATTCATCACAATGATACAAAATGCAGTGCACAAGTCAACAAGTACAATAAAAACAATAGTAATTATTGAGATTTTGGTATTATTTTCAGTAACAAAATAGACTTACCACCAGCCACACCATTTATATAATTTTACCATCATGTTCTTGTAACCATCATCACAAAATTGAGGTAATCTCTAGTATACTGGGTTGTTTCAAAGACAGCAAGTTCTTCAGCCTACAACTCTATGTGTATCTGCTCCCTGGTAGAATAAATTAAGGAAGCTAGAGTTACGGTTCCTGAGCACTGCACTTCGGATCATCGTGGTAAGTAAGCATACCAAGTTTCAAGTCATTCTGACCATAGATGTCAGAGTTATGGGCCAGACAAACCCGCCGCGTACTCCGGCAGCACACAAAGGGGAATAACTCAAAAATTAAGGAAGCTAGAGTTACGGTTCCTGTGCACTGCACTTGGCATCATCGTGGTAAGTAAGCATACCAAGTTTCAAGTCATTCTGACCATAGATGTCAAAGTTATGATCCGTACAAACATGCTAACAGCATTCAAAGGGGAATAACTCAAAAATTAAGGAAGCTAGAGTTACGGTTCCTGAGCACTGCACTTCGCATCATCGTGGTAAGAAAGCATACCAAGTTTCAAGTCATTCTGACCATAGATGTCAGAGTTATGGGCCGGACAAACCTGCCGCCAGTACGCCCGCCCGCCCATCCGCCTGCCCGGACGCCCGCCCGCCCGCCCGCCAAGGGTGATCCCATAATACGCCCCGTCTTTGACGGGCGTATAATAAAAAAAAGACAAAAGCTTTAATTTTGGACATTCAATAATATGTATACATAACTTCCTTGTGTTTATATTTTGCAATTCAACATAACTTGTGTCTTTTATAACAATCTTAAATAAGAAATCACTAACATGAGATAGTGGTTCAATTTAGGACTTCCTGTCTCACTGTAAGTTCCTAACTATGATTTTCCTTATTCTTTATATTTGAAATCTTATAAAATAATTATACAGGAATTTAAGATTTTATTTTGAAATTTACATCTTGCTTAAAACAACAAATATTTTTTAGTCAAAAATATTAATTCATAGTTCTAAGAAGATTGCCAAAATTAAAAATTAAGGAAAAGTATCTCAGTTTAAAAACTCCAACTTTGGACATTTAGTATGTATGGTATACCAATATCAGTGTCAGGCTGGGTTGATGGCTAAGAGGGAAAGTGTTTGGTCTTGGGTTCTCATCCTTGGTTCGGTCGTATATAATTTTTTTAAAACTTCCCTCCTGTTTGGCATTAGAGGAGAGTATTGGCTAGTTCATCAGGTGTCCCAATGTGAATGAAAGAACTGTACAGACTGTGTAAACTAGCAGGGAAAAAGTTCCACATCTCACATACACAGGTAGTTGTTTTTTATTTATCTTGATTGTTAAACTTGCTTTTATCATTAACTGTTAAAAAATTGCTGATGCAACATTTAGAAAACATTACAAACAACAAGCTAATTTCTGCAATGGTCAAACATTAGTCTTATTTACAACATTTAGTATGTGTATACTAAATCAGTGTTAGGCTGTGTTGATGGCTAAGAGGAAAAATGATTGGTCTTGGGTTCTAATCCTAGGCCAATTTCTGCAGTGGTCAAACAAAAGTCTTGTAAGACTTATAAGAGAGGTTAAAGTGCTGTGAACCTTCATTATATGGATTATTATAACATTTTTTTAAGCCCTAGAACTTACCTCCCCAGACCTATCACTTCTGGTTCTATTCAAATAAGATTGTTAAAACAATGTGTTCTTCAGTTTTCTAAATATTACAGAACCAGTTGACCAATAGATTAAAGAAGTAGAAGACTCGGATTTCTTCCTCTTCTAAGGTGAATCCTTATGTGATATCTGACAAATAAGTACACCCTTGAACAACACTGAGGGAAAGGTTCATAATAGATGAAGTCCCTAAATGTTCACAAATTTCGTCATTGTAATTTACTGATATTTAAACTTCAAATTTAATTTTGAAGCAATGCCATCAGAAGTAGATTGAAGCATAAAAAAGTTCACATACATTATCACATGATTCCCATTAAAGTTTGTTCAAAACTGTTATTTTAAATGGATGAAAAAAGTATGATGAGACATTCTTTTGAAAAAAATGTTATTCCAGAAATGTGTGATGTAAATAAAATGTAATATTGGTCACATGATTCTGGCACACTTCTTATTACTAACAAATACCACCATGTTGCTATGTATAGTATCCTAGGACCAAGGGCAGATAATTCTGTACAAAATAAACTTATTTTTATTGCCCAGTGTGTGACGAATAAGTTAGTATGTGATAAATGAAATTTGTGTGAGTTTTTTTTTTCAGGGAAAAATCAAACTTGATTCCATATGTGAAAAAAATGTCACTTTTTAGGAATTATCAGTGACAGTTTTTTCCCTTTGAAGTTTACCAATGTACCACATAATAACTGAACACTTTAAGTTTTTTATTCTTAACAATCATACTTTATTTTAGTAAATAATTCGAAGAGCATCTGCTAGTGGGATAACTATACTGACAAAATTAGATTACACTTTGCAAAAAAAATTATGTTTATTTTTAATTTATTTATTTTTTGCATGAAATGTATCTGGTAAAAATAGACTTATTATATTACAAAAGAAATTAATTCAAACTAATTTTCAAAATTTATAATAGTATTAAAATAAGAACAGTACTTATAACATCATGGGTCCAACATTTAATGTTATGCTTGAAATTAAAATCTTGTAAAAAAAAATAAACAAATGCTGGTTTGTGACCATGCTGCCATGGTTACCATATGCTAAATTATTTATCCTGGTAATGAACAAAATTTAAGGAAGCAATTTTCAGTTTATATCAGTAATATAAGTTAGAACATGTAAATTAAAAGAAATCAATAATAATGACAGATCTAATATTTCACAAATTTATTTCATCATCTAATTACTAACCATGCTTGTTGGCTCAATGGTACAGTATCTGTCTTGAGAGAAGGAGGTCTTGGGTTAAGTCAGAATGGGTTATACATTAAGACTTTTAAAATCCAAGATGTTATTGCCTAACCATGAGCTCAAGATTAAGAGGACAAAGTACTGACAGGCTCACACAGTGTCATAATAATGTGATTGGGGTAGTGCTATGCTTGTATATGGCATATAACTTTGTTAGTTAGCAGCATAACAAAAATTCAACTTAAGTGTCCCTTGTACAAGGCAGACCATATTACACACTCGTGCTTCCTATGCACACATATTAAATCTTGTTTTTAGATTAATCCTTAGAGATTAGTAAATTTAATCTTATTCCATAAAGCTAAAAATTGATGATGCAATGTTTAACAACATTGCAATAGACTTCAACCAATAGAATAAGTAATCATTTATTATTGTTATTATTATTATTATAATTATTATAATTATCATTATAATTTTTATTATAAACATAATTTCTTCCTTTTAGCTGCAAATATATAGTCTCGGAATAATTACATCACCATACTTGTAAGATAATGAATTGTCTTATTATCACTTTCAATATGTAAGGATGACTACTATTTATTTGACATTAAAGAACAAATGTGACTTCTGGTTTAAGAGAATCTAAACCAAAGTATTTAATGATAAGGCTAGGAACTGCAGTCAACTAGTATGTTGGTAAATAATTTTACCCCCTAATCTCCACAAACATGTATGTATATACCATAAAAATAATATGTTTTATCAGCATAACTATATAAAATCCTTTTTTTACACCAAACTTTTACATCCATTGAATTTGCATGTGAATATTCACAAGTGTTGGGTTTCCAATGATACTATTCTGGGAACTTGTGACATATACTATTTCGAAAAGATTTATGTGTAAATAATGTTTTTGAGTACTGATATATTGTATGCTGCCTGGTGAACCCAATTAAAATGAAATCAGTCAAAAGATCAAAGTCAGCTTTGCTTCAGATCTAGTCCATCAAAATTTTTTAATCAAATAATGAATGTTTATGATTATGCCCATACTGGTACGAGATATGTGATTTAATCAAGTAAAACTCTGTCAAAATATCAAATTGTAAATTATATGTAACATCCTCATACATATCTATAGTGGGTTCTTTTCCAGATTAAATGTTTAAGTCACGAATATCTCCTATTCTGATCTAGCATCTTGTCAATGATGACTGTTATCAATTAGATGTTTTCACAAGCATGATAATGACATATAGATAAATTTGTTAAGTTGTGCATGTATGCCATTATAGTTAAACCTGAAGGTTTTATTCAGGTTCAAATTGATAAAAAACTCAATTAGGCTTGATGGCACATAGTACAGACAATGTAAAATTGGTAAGGTCAAGTAAGAAAAGAGTCTCCTTAACATAGTCCTTTACTGGTTGGCTCAGTACTAGTTTCATGAACTAAGTGTTCTGAGATGTAACATTGTGGTGGGGCTGATGGCACTCAAAAGTTTATCATAAGTGTAAACTTGTATAATGAAGACCATAAACACTTATACATTCATGAACTTGTATTAATTTAAATCCTCGAGAGTGATAAAAAATTCTTGACACATATAGCTGATATTATGTAAAACATTCAAGTTACCAACCAAAATTAGTAAATAAAAATATTCTTTAATAAAATTTATTAATAATATATCACAGTGTCAAGTATTATTATCACATTTTGTATTTTGTAGTAATCCATTTTCATTCTGTTCTGAATTTTTTTCATTTAGATTGTGTTTTCTTTTTGTTGTGTCTTTTACAATAGAATCAATTTCCCTGTTCGCATCACATTTACGTTTTAAATTACTGAAATCATTTGAATTTTGTTCATCAAATCTTTTTAATTTTTCTATCCATCTAAAATCAATATTTTTATTTTCATACATAAACTGTTTCCATCTTTTACAGATGTCTTTATATTCCTCCATATCACTTTGTCTGCCTTCTGAGAATCCAATTACAACTGAAGCACAAATAGCTGCTCCCTGTTCTGCTATCTGCTTTGACTTTTCCCTGTAAGAGAAGTTGGATAAAAATCATCTAAATAATTTGCATTGTTATTAATTTAAATATTTATGAATGGAGTGGCTTCTATATCACCCCAAACTTTCAGGGTCACATAAGCACTTTTTCAAAATTTCAGTGTAAACACATTTACATTTGCTTCTTTCTGAATTTAACCTAAAATTCTGTGGGTCATTTTATCTCTCTTACATTTGTTTATACAAGACTAAAATAGTTTTAATCAATATGTTTAACAAGCCCAAATTGCCTATGTTTTGATCTACAGTGGTAATCCCAATCCATCTGATTTCATTGGGAACTCTGAATCATTTAACAATTAAGGTATTATCACTTAAATTACATTTTTTAGCATTGACTAGACTTGAAATACAAGGCTCTGAATGGCTTTTTTAAATGGCAACATCAGTATTATAAAAAAGCTGTTTGGAGACATGTATTTCAGGTCTAAGCATTGATATTCACCAAGGTCCCAAGAGTTATCTCCCTTATATTGCATAGCAACCAAATGCAAACTATATCTGACAACAATTCTCTTCTTAAATTACCTATTCTTTTTTAAAATTATTATCGAAAAAGTAATAAGCCTTTTCATACTTATACACTCACCAATATGGTGTTGTAAACTTTGTTTTATTCAACTTTAACACAGAATTGTAACACTTGTCATCATCTTCAGTCTGTAAGTAGAAAAGGGTTTATATTGTAAATGTGATAAATTTGGCTATTAGGTAGTCAAATATTACTAGAAATTCAGAAATAAAAAGAAATAAAATACAACCAAGAACAAGACACAATACGAGTAAATGAAAGAAACAGCCAAAAAAGTCCAAGAAATGACTACCATACTGAATACCAGTTTTTGTTTCCTGCAAGATATATTTTTTAGTGTAAAACCATAAATTGATTTCATCATAAATATTAAAATATCTTCTATAAGTATTCCATTACAAAAATAACATAAAAACAAAACTGAAGTTATAAATACTGGAAATCTATATAAATATATAAATACTGGAAATCTATATAAATATATAAATACTGGAAATCTATATAAATATATAAATACTGGAAATCTATATAAATATATAAATACTGGAAATCTATATAAATATATAAATACTGGAAAATTTATATAAATATATAAATACTGGAAATCTATATAAATATATAAATACTGGAAATCTATATAAATATATAAATACTGGAAATCTAAATATATAAATACTGGAAATCTATATAAATATATAAATACTGGAAATCTATATAAATATATAAATACTGGAAATCTATATAAATATATAAATACTGGAAAATTTATATAAATATATAAATACTGGAAATCTATATAAATATATAAATACTGGAAATCTATATAAATATATAAATACTGGAAATCTATATAAATATATAAATACTGGAAATCTAAATATATAAATACTGGAAATCTATATAAATATATAAATACTGGAAATCTATATAAATATATAAATACTGGAAATCTATATAAATATATAAATACTGGAAATCTATATAAATATATAAATGGACAAATAAAATTCCAAAGGCAGTAGAAAAGAAAAACAGAACAAGAAGACTCTCTGCCATTTTGTTTTATGAAACACTTAAAATTACATCTTTACTTAACAAATAAAAACATTTTATTTTACAAGTTAGTAAGTAATAAATTACAAGAGGTAGTTACAACATACATATAGCAAAACTGTAGCACAATACAATTAATATGTTGTGACATTTACATGAATATATGAAAAATACTTATTATAATATCCACATATAACAATTTATAAAATAATGTAAGGAGTAATATCAAAGAAAGTAGATTATAGTAGATTTTTCATTCATTTAAATGCAAAATATATAAACTTTGATAATTATATTGCTTTCCAATCACTACACTGGCAAAAAGAAAGAATAATAAATTTACAAATATTAGGCCAGTGGCAAAAAAAAAAAAATCCTGTATTATTCCTTTTGTTTCTATATATTAAAGTTCTATTGTTTCTTTCAAATCTCATAAAATTTTCTTCTAAAAAGAAACTGGTATAAAAACTATATGCTAAAACTAGTTTGTAATTCCTCAATCAAAGATGTTCTTAAAAACAAGAGGCCCATGGGCCTTAACGCTCACCTGAGGATATGGCCAACCTGAGGATATATCCAAAATCATTTGCAAAAATACATAAAATATTCTTATATACATGCCTACAAAAAAAGTTAATAGTTTTCAAGATAATTAATAATTTGAGTCTTTTTTTATGCATCTATGACCTTGACCTTTAAACGTAAGACCTTGATCTTATATCAGAATAATCACCATATCAATTCCTACAATATTTGAATATACATGCCATACAAAAAGTTAATAGTTTCCAAGATAATAAACAATTTCAGTCTTTTTATGCACCCATGACCTTGACCTTTGAATGTATGACCTTGAGCCATATATCAAAATGTTCGTCATGTCAATACCTACAATATTCTAAAATATATGCCTATACAAAAAGTTTATAGTTTTCAAGCTAATGCACAATTTTAGTTTTAATAACATTTCAGGGGCATCAACTCCTACATGCATTATCATACAGTTACGAAACTTTGTACCTCTTTACATTTTGTCCTGCTGAACATTTTAACAATGTTTTAATATTATATATCTCTTATAATTTGGAAGAAAATAGCATAGCCCAAATCTGCACAAATTACAAACTTGGTCATGATCTTGAACTTTGACCTTCACCCCATTTTGAAGGTTATTTCAAGAAAAAGTCACAACTGAAAACCCCATGTCAATATCTATTCATATAGTCAAGTTATAATAATTTGAAGCTATTTCACGAAATTTTTAAAATTAAATGCAAAACCGCGTAACCTATTTTTCAGCTGAATTTCTCGATTTGTACAAACTATATACTTAAGACTCTAGAGTAGCTGAAAATCAAATCAGTTTTTGTCTACCACTTTTGGTTTCAGAGAAGAAGATTTTTTAAGTTTTTTTTAAATGTAGGTCACAGTGACCTACTTTCTAAAGCTATGGCAACCAAAAGTACAAATTTGAAAAGTGCCCTCCCAATAACCCTTCCTGTGAAGTTTGATTAATATTGGCCTGGTAGTTTCTGAGGAGTTGTCGAAAATGTGAGTTACAGACGCACACATGCACACACGCACTCACGCACACATGGACATACGGACACACGCTGCGCCATGCCATAAGCTCACATGGCCTATAGGCCAGGTGAGCTAATTACAATGTTCAAAATTTTGCAATGCAATTTGTTAAAACTAGTTTGTTATTTTTCAAAGATGTTCTTTAAACTTAAAATGTTCAATATTTTGCAATGCAATTTGTAAAAAATTTAAACAAATGCATGTTTCTGCATTAAATTGTTAACACATTTTAGCTTCTTATGGCTTGGTCAATGTAAGAAAAGTAATAAGCTCGTGCACGTATGTGTAAAATGCAGAATCTGGATGATTACATAACACAAAATTAAAATTCAGAATTCAATAAATTTAAAGTAAGTGTAAAAATTCCTCAGACTCCATACAAGTCAAGTGAAGACTTTTAAGTAATTTTTGGTACTGAAAAATGTTCAATCAAGAATAGTTATGGAAGTCTGTAGTTTAAACTTGGCCATAGCCAGTGCTGTAAGAACATGATACAACAAAGTGAATCTAAAAACCAAGGCAAAACATAAAACAAACACATTATACCATAATGAACATAAAATGTTCTAAACAAACACATTATACCATAATGAACATAAAATGTTCTAAACAAACACATTATACCATAATGAACATAAAATGTTCTAAACAAACACATTATACCATAATGAACATAAAATGTTCTAAACAAACACATTATACCACAATGAACATAAAATGTTCTAAACAAACACATTATACCAGAATGAACATAAAATGTTCTAAACAAACACATTATACCATAATGAACATAAAATGTTCTAAACAAACACATTATACCACAACGAACATAAAATGTTCTAAACAAACACATTATACCAAAATGAACATAAAATGTTCTAAACAAACACATTATACCATAATCAACATAAAATGTTCAACTTTGGATTTGAAGGGTACAAGATAAGATGGACTTGATTTGATTCGATTTCATGGGGTTTTATGTCTTAGTCAAGAATAACTCACTTATATCAAAAAATCACCAACTATAGGTGAAGTAGCAGAAATTTTGACCTTTGTAGTGCACTCAGGGCAATGTGCCGAGAGGATTCAATAGCCTGCCATGTCTGCAGTGACAAAAGGCAAAGCTTTTAAGGTTTCCTTCGAGGGACCCTGTGACTTTCATTTAACACCAAGTGTTTAGCGAGAGAACAGTCACTACCTATCTTTAAGTCCTAGTCAGACCCAGTTGAGGACTAGATAAAACAAAGAAATTGCATCAAATAGTGTTGTTTTATTGTTTAAATATCCCAATTTTGCAATCACTGGTCCCATATTTTAGTACTTACTGTGATATAGACTGGTTTTCCAGCAATTTTTACTCTTTTTGTCCATTCATATAAGAACTGTTTTGGTGATACAGCTACAGAATAATTTTTCCTGCAAAACAGAATGATTTTACATGTACAAGTAAAACTAATCCATTTACTTGGTGGCTAAGTGATCTAAAGTGTCAGCTAATGGATCATAGTACCTTTTACTGCCTACATTTAATCCCGCTTGAGCAGATCTTAGTGTAAGGAAGTTTGTCAAGGTCAAAGTTTATCCAGACACTCGGATTTCTTCCACAACTCCACCGTTCCAGAACTGGCCATAAGTGACCAAATCTTGATTGGGGCATAATACACTATGATTACTCCACTACACTAAATTTATTTATTCTTACTATTTACATTTTACACTTTCTTTACACAGCTTCTTTCATCTACTAACAACCAGAACCAAAAGTAAGTTAGTCCATTTACTTGCTAAGAGTTAGTTATCTTTCCAGGCACACCAGTTTTTCTTCCACTATCCAAAAATTACCCTTCTTGATAAAGTGAAAGTATCATGATCTGGGCACTAAACATCATAAGATCATGCCACTTTGCATCTCAAAAGTGCCATTTACTTCAATTTTGAGCTTTTGGTATTGTAAATCAGGAAATTTTCATGATCGTTTTATTTTTGCATTATTTCACAAGTAAAGCTAGATGCAAAAAAAAAAACTATAGATAATATAAAAAGTCAAAATTATTAGTGGAGTTCACCAGATTAAGCTAACGCTTGCCAAAAGTCAGGGGTTTTATCTGGGCACTACGGTTTCTTCCACCATCTCAGAACTGACCGCCTCGAAATAAGTGAGAGAATCTTGACTGGGGCGTAAAACTCCATTACTCCACTCTCCACTCGGATAAAGCTAAATTAAAAGTAAGCGAATAAATTTCCATGTTGTTTTTCACGAATATTAACTGGCACAGAAATTTCCAAACTTATAATAGTTCAAATTATCCAATTACAAGAGACAGCTGAAATAACCAATGACCTATTGATTCTTTTTAAAACAAAAAAAAAACAACAAAACAATGTTTAAGTTATCTTCTATCAACTTCTGAAAAAAAATCAAAGCACAACTTTCCTGTTTAGAGTCACTGAAAGAAATTTGTTGAGTTTAACAGCGTACCTTAAATACCTGACTGGTAGACGTATGATCAAGGTCTCATCATCGTCATCATCTTGTTGCACTCTTATATCTTGTAGACCAGCTAAAGTTTCTTTTTCTTTTAATTTTTTCATGCGTTCTCCGACAACTTCATTATACAATTCTAGCACGCCCCATATGTTACTAAAAAAAACATACAAATAGGGTCAATCATCTTTTTTCATTTCCTTTCTTTTTGTGCATTTTAAGCTCTTAAGTTGTCAAAAGTGCAGACTTATGGATATGAAAATCTCTTAGCATTATTGAAACCTAAATATGAAATCAGCCTCTAATTTTCAGAGACAGGGTCATATTTTTACTTTTGATTTTTTTAAGTCTTTAGAAAGCAATGACTCTGATCTATTATATAGCAAAGAAACTTTTATGTATATTTAAATGACTCCAGTTCAATGAAATAATAATTTACATACCATATTTCCTCCAGTGTTGCAGATGCCTGGGTGTCTAGCCCTTCTTGTTGGTCCATATCTTCATGCATCATTTGAAGTACACAATACTTCACATTGGAAAAATTGCTGTCATACTCTATACACTGCAGAAAATGGAATACATATATGAAAACTTAATGCTGTCAGAAAAAACATATAAAGGAGAATCTATACCTGTCTGAACTGAACACCTTCGTGATTAAGAGTTGAGTTGAGTAATGGTGTTTAATGTCCCAGTCAAGAATATTTCACTTATATCGAGACGTCACTAGCTATAGGCGAAAGTGCAGTGACACGGGACCTTGTTTATTTTAAGTTCCCATCCCAAAGAACCATGACTTTCATTTCGTAATGCCGAGTGCTTGGCGAAAGAACAGTCACTACCCACTTTCAAGTCCTGGGTCCGACCCGGCTGGTGTTCGAACCCATGACCTTCCACTTACGGAGCGAGCACTCTACCAACTGAGCTACTCATGATTAAGATTTTTTAATAATAGACAGTTTTAATTAACAAGATCTAAATCGGCAAACAATTATAACACCATTAAATAAAATAGCTGAGTATTGGTAGACTGGTTTATTGTTTATTTAGGGCTCTGGTTCCAAGCATCAGCCAAAAAATAAATTGATGATTGGATTAATGGTGTTCAATGCCAAATTCAAGACCTATTTTTAGGGCTCTGGATCCAAGCATCAGCCAAAAAATAGATTGATGATTGGATTATTGGTGTTTAATGCCAAAGTCAAGATCTATTTTCACTTATATCAAGGCCGTCAGTTCTAAGATAATGGAGGAAACCAGAGTACCTGGGTAAACCAAACCTCAGCAAGCAAACTGACCAACTTTCTTACACTTGGACCTGACCAGGCAGGATTTGTACTAAGGTGGTGAGAGGCACTGTAAACCATTAACATCCAATTAAGCATGTGTTTTAGACAGCTTGGTAAAAAAAGCCTCCAAAAATTGGAGTAAAGTTATGTGAAGTAATAAAATTTATGCCCAAGTCAAGATTCTTTTACTTATATCAAGGTGGTCAGTTCAGGGATGGTGGAGAATACTGGCTAGATAAAACCACAAACAGTTTGTACATTTTTCCACCCCCCCCCCCCCCCCCCCCCAACCTTCGAAATGGGATTTGAATGTAGACAATATGATCCATAAATGTACAAAAACAATTAGCTGCAATGTTTTCAAGGATTGTAACACAGGTAAAAAGTCATCTTTTATTAAATTACATATTATGGTTATATATCATATTTTTTTTAAGCAAATTTCAAATTTAGACAGCAGTAAAAAGTGTTTGAAAATTTGATGTTAAAAAGTTTGGAAAGTAAGGAGATAATTGTCTGTAGTGCAATAAAAAAGGTGTGTTATAAATTACTCACTAGTTTCACATATTCTTTGATGACATCAAATAAAGGCAATTTTCCTTCTTTCCTAAATACTGATGGGTTCCACTCTGCAGCTCTCGCTAACATAACTGAAGATGACCCACACTGCTGTCTAAATGTTTCTATGTCACTATACTGTTTTATCTCCCTTGAACCACCACTAAAATAAAATAGTGAAATTACTTTGTGATAGAGCAAATTATGCCAATGAAATTTAGGGTTTCACAAAATTCACTATAGAATACAGGCCATATTTTAAAGGTTTAAATACTATGGTATTTATTATTTAATTAGGTTTAACTTTAATTGTTCATAATAGACTCATAAGCAGCCCACAAATCTAACAAAATCACTTCATAACTTTGACCTTCAAAATATGATGTGGGTCAAGAACATTACATCCCAATGGACTATGGATATACAGTGAAACTTGTGAAAACCGGACGGGGTCGGGACCACAGAATAAATCCAGTTTTCACAGGTGTCCGGTTTATTCAGGTTTTGATGATGAGTTAATTGCCCTTGACTACCAACCATAAAACCGTAAAAGTTCCTATTCCTTTTCCACGACCTGTGTTAATATTTGAGAAAATTCATAGAAAATTCTTTTTAAAAAAAATACGTATCATACATTGTATTTAATCCAACAAAAATATATATATATATATACATGTGCGTTAGGGATTTTAACGGGTTTATATTTTCAATAGGAAGTGTGTACCGAGGCATTATGGCAAAACACATTGCGCATTTGGAGACAAATTTAATAGTTTACTTGCTTGGATTTTTTCTTTTCTCTTGTGTATACAATTTAATTGGTTATAAACAAAGCGTTTGCTGTAATATTTTCCTTTAGAAAGCCTGGGTAAAAATCTCCCTCCCAATTTGTCTGAAAAAACAGGTTCTTCACATAAAATGTTGTTCGAATATTTTTTTTTTAGTTTTCTTTGATTAATAAAGATCTTGAGGCTGCTGTGGTGAAACAAATGAGAGAGAGAGAGAGAGAGAGAGAGAGAGAGAGAGAGAGAGAGAGAGAGAGAGAGAGAGAGAGAGATTGAGAGAGAGAGAGAGAGAGAGAGAGAGAGAGAGAGAGATTGAGAGAGAGAGAGAGAGAGAGAGAGAGAGAGAGAGAGAGAGGCTGTTTAATGCATTTTTGTTTTATAAAAATGTTAAAATAACATGACCTTAACGATTTCATAACAATTTAAAAACAATGTTGCTATCAACATAAGATCCGTTTACATGTCCCTTTGATAACTAAAATTTTTAATTCGAACACAAGCCTGACCCAGTTTAAACCAGATTTTTGAAGAACAGGTGAATGACGCATAATTCATGTTTACTCACAAGTGAAATTCATGTCTAATTAACACGAAGGATCACCGATGAGTACTGATTGATTTGGACTGATGTATAAACAAAAGAACAATTATTGATAAGTGGTATGTTTGATTACAGAAATGAAATAATTATGGCTTCTACAGATATATTTGTGTTTTCATTTTACATTTTATTTTTTCCCCACGAAAAAGATATTGGGTTTTCCTTCCATTTGGATCGGGAAAAGATGTCCGGGTTTCCAAGGTTGTTTTATGCTGAACATAATATTTTGGCTAGAAAATTTTGTCCGGTTCCAGAGTTCACAGGTTCCGGTTTATTAAGGTTTTCTTCATTATTAGTAAAAAGGGTGAAATTCGGGACCGGAAGATATGTCCGGTTTTGACAGGATTCCGGTTTTTACAGGGTCTTGTATTCACAAGTTACACTGTAATTTGTGTCTAGTAAAGTTATGAAATTCTTGCAATACAAAGATGACGCAACCATTACACAGATGGCCAGACTTTATGTAAAAGCCAAATTCTATTTGGTGTGTGATATAAAATAAATGTAATATATAACATATGTACCAGTATACACATACTTGGCTATAATTGGAACTTTAACTGTCTCCGTTACTGCTTTTATCACATGATTTCTATTGGCATGTCTCGGACGCTCCTCTTTAGTACGGCCATGAACAGTCAAAGCAGACACACCAGTACTTTCTATCAACTTTACAAGGGATAATGTGGCCTCTAGCTGAAATAACACATAGCAGAAAGTATTTACATGTTAATATCTATTACCTTGGTTATCACAACTAAAGCAGTGTTTTCCCTGGTCACATAAAGCTGCGTTTTGGTGATTTTTATCATAAATGTCCGATAAAAAAATCACCAAATGTGCCCATGATAGTGCAATCTTGATCGCACAGGAGATCCAGAAATATTCTACTCCAGTCCTTTTTGCATAAGTGTTACATAAGAACTACAAGCGAGGGAACTCGTATATGCATAGCATTGTCCGCAACTGTCTGCACAGTGAGGATGAGAGCGTGATTAGGTACTGCTATTAAAATAGCACATCAACTGATTGACTTTTGTGGTTATGTTCCCCAAAAATTATATGAGTCCCTCAAAATTTTATAGTAAGGGGACACGTGTCCCAAAGTTTCAAAAACTGATGGAAAACCCTGACTATAGGCAGATGGGTTGGTAGGTACAACAATGAACAGTTTTAGCTAACACACCTGAACAGGAGCCTTGGTGGCCAAATGGCCTAAAACGATTGCTAACAGATAAAAGTACCTCTTTCTACCTTGATCCGATTTCCTCTTGAGTAGATTTTAGTGTGATGGATTTTTTCATTTCACTTACTTATGTTTGATGGTTTTTACCAAATTTCTGTTTTCCTCCATCACCAAAAAACTGACCACTTTAACTTAATTGAAAAAATCTTGACTTGGGAATAAATCCCAATTTTGTTGTTACTTTATGGGTATCTGTATTGTCTACCAGAAATTTTGTCTATTTTGAGCCTATAAACTTTTAAGATTCAGATCCAGATTTCAGTTGTGTTAAGTAAATCGACTTCACAGAGACTCCCACCTGAATGTGACATCATCCGTCTTGCCCCAGTTTCACAATCATTCACTTAGTTGAGTGTACATTCAACTCAAATATTCACATTTATCTCTCATCAATATTTTAAAATTTTAAAGTTTTATGGGACAATGTTGTTTTGTTAAAAAAACCTAAACTAAACATACATAACATTATATTTTATATTAAATTTTAACTGTATAATGTCTTAAAAATTGGCACTGAAATATTTCCTAATTTGAGTTGAGTGTACACTCAATTGAGTGAATGACTGTGAAACTGGGTTCTTGTCTACTTTCGATGACTTATCACAACTTGCTGTATTTTGCTGACTGTGATATCGTCAAGGCAATCAGACTTGTCTCTGATACTTATCCCAATACATAAGATATAAATAATATGTTTGTATCAGCTGGATAGTCTGAAGTATTTAGGAATTACGTCTTGTTTAAGGACATTACAATAGACTTAGTCTGGCTAGATCACAAACTCTTCCGTCAGAAGTCTTTACCACTTTGTCGAATATCTCACACTTACCTGAGGTAAAACTCTTATTTTACATGTGACTGGTATTGATAATCCATTTACCAAAGTTGTAAGAATCTACAAAAATAAAACAATATTTTTATTACAGCTCTTTTTCTCTAAAATAAAACATAAATTTCTCTGCATTGAAGGTTTGCTGAGTACATTCACAAAACCGGTAACCAAAGTAACATCTGGAAAAAAAGCAATTTTTGTATTTGATGTAAACCCTTAATTTTATAATATGTTTCAACATATTTGTCTTAAATTTTTTGCAGTATTTGTCTATGCTGGCATAGGAAGTTGTCACATATGTTAGTGATCATCTGTTAAACTCTGTTTCCCCATTAAGCAACATCTTGAATTGAACGATCAAAAAGACAATTTCTTCAAAATCAAAGCTAAAATTGCAAATAAAATACAAAGAAATATTCCAAATAATTATTACAACCAACCACTTACAAAAAAATACTGCACCACTTTCATATTTTATGATAGAAAAAAATAAAGTTCAAAATGAAAAAAATCTGATAATGGCCTTTTTAAAAAAAATCTAGATTTCTTGTTTCTCAATGAAAGCAGAATTTTCAGTAGGAAATCAGAATAACTCTTTACAATGGAGAATGGATGGCAGCTATATGTAGCATGTATTTCCACATAATACTGTGCATTTGTAGAATACTTACTTCTTTAACTTTTTCAGGTTGTGTTAGTAATGCTGCTCCCATACCACCCTGTAAAAGACAAGATAGCAGTTTTATACATAGTATTATCCCAAAGAAGACAAATCATTAGTTGCCTGGCGCTCAGCATTAAGGGGAAAAAGCATCAGCTGCTTCACCCAGTGCAAGAAAAAAGTGATTGGAGTAATAATATGCTAGTCAGTGACATACTGACTTACTAAGCTAGCACTTTAACAAAAAGTCTTTCTCTGTGTGTGTGTGTGTGTGTGTGGGTGTGTGTGTGTGTGTGTGTGTGCGTGTGCTAGCACAAGACAGACCATAATACACACTCGCACATCTTAAACATACACAAACTTGTTCCTAGATTAATCCATAGAATTAAATAAACATGCTCTCTTTGTGAAAAGCTAAAATATTGCTGATGTGGTGTTAAACAACACAACCAAGAAACTAACAAGTATGATGATAGTTTTAAACATCGTATCACCTTGTAAAAGACAGTGAATAAATAATTTTACATACATTTAACACACAAATGATACAAAACCAACAAAATCTTACATTCTGTGATGGGGTTAGATAAGGGCAAGGTTCATGATGTTAGCACTTCTGACTCTTGTTCTTGACAAAAAAAATCAAACAAGATGTAAATGCGTCTAAATGGTCATCAATCAGCTAAAAAATTAATTTATTTCTGTTACATTCAGAATAAATTTTTTATCAAATACCAGAGACAAAAAACTTTCAGAGAAACAATCTAAACAGTGAGACATGACTGACAAACAACTATAGTAGTTATATACATTTATTTTACCTTAACTGCCACTGCGGTAGCTCAGTTGGTAGAGTGCACGCTCCGTAAGTGGAAGGTCGTGGGTTCGAATCCCGGCCGGGTCTGACCCAAGACTTGAAAGTGGGTAGTGACTGTTCTTTCGCCAAGCACTCGGCATTACAAAATGAAAGTCATGGTTCTTTCGGATGGGAACTTAAAATAAACGAGGTCCTGTGTCATGGCAGACGTGGCACGATAAAGAACCCTGCTGTATAATGCCATCAGCGCAACGCACAGGCAAAATTTCTGCACTTTCGCATATAGCTGGTGACGTCTCGATATAAGGGAAATATTCTTGACTGGGACATTAAACACCATTACTCAACTCAACTCAACTTTACCTTAACTGAAAATTCTTTTGGACATCCCATATTTATATCTATGCCATCCACATCTTTTTCTCTGGAAAAAAAATATCAAATGTCAAAGCTTAAAAAATCAAATCCATGGCTGAAAGTTACCAAAAAAGTTTCTTAGCCCAAAAAACTTTTTTGTGTAGATTTTATGAAGCAGTCAACATTTTGTGCCAGTTGACAAATTTTTAAGAGATTATATGGCATTTTTGAGACTTGATGGTTCTGCATCATTAATTTTTTTTTTACTGAACAGGTATATTTCAAGTTACACAAACTGGTTCAAGATTTTGAGATAAACAATAAGTGTTCTCTATCCCTGCAGACTGTCCCAACTTTTTTTCCAAAAAATTTCTACTGATATGACAAAAGCGGACATAAAATTGTTTAAAGAAGCTTCAATTTTTAATTTTCCTTGACTTTCAATTTAGTCCTCTATGCATTTCACTCTGCACCTCTAAATATGACAAACATTTATAGAAAAATTCATTGAAATCTTTCATATCATTAAGAGTTACATAACAAACAGGAATGTTAATGAGTGCATGAACGTACAAACAAAAATGCCATATCATAATCTTTAAGTATATACAAGGGCATTGAAATTGTGTATATGATATCAGGAACAAAAAGATTCTGGACAAAAATCAAACATATATCTTTTTATGGATATTTTTATACAAGGTGCAAGATATAAATCTCAATTCCAACTATCTTGTTAAGGGAGAAATCAGGGAGAACCCTGTTACAAAACTGTAAATTCATACTATTTTAAAATATGTCACCAGGAATATTTGAACACGGTGATAATGCTGATAACTGTGCCACTTTATAAATGCCCAACAAAAAATGTCTTAAAGTAAGTCCCCCAAAAATCAATATACTTATGTTTATTGAAACTTACACTTTTTTAGCAGCCATTAATGCCCTTTTGGCATCACATGTTCCCTAAAACACACAAAAAGAAAATACATAAGTGTATGTATTTCTGATAATATAAACAACTTTATTTTCAGTACATGTATATATATGTATGCATCCATCTTTGGTGTTGAATTGGTAATATTTCTTAAATAAGTACAAGCTACATGTAAAACTGTTTTTAGTAACAATTTGAACCCATATTAATGATATGGTTTTTTATGCATTAGTCAAGATAATTTCACTCATCTCAAGGTGGGAAATTTTGTAATGGCAAAGGAAAATGGACTAAAAATTTCTCGCACTACTATCTATCAAAAAGGTATTAACTAATGTGATAGGTAATGGTGATCAGAGTGATATGGTTTTTCTATGCCCCATTCAAGTTTATTTTATTCATATCAAGGTTTGGAGTTCTAGAACTCTGATGGAAATTGGAATACTCATAGTAAATAACTGATCTTTGTCAAGCTGTGTGATCTAATGTGATGATCTATGCAATGTGATCTAAAAAGCAATACTTTAGAATAATTAACCACAGAAGCTTTTGAAAACTGTTCTAACATATACATTTTGTATATTAAAATTTATTTTACTTACAAGTTGAAATATTAATTTTCCTCTTTCCAACCTTGGACATGTTCTAAATACTATTGTCCCATCAGACAAAACAAAATCCACAGTTCCAAGAAGATCTGTAAAAAAAAAACATAGTACATGTATAAACAATTTAACATCATTTAAATGAAAAGGAACCAAAGGATTGAGTGAATGATTTTTGTTTAAAGCCACATCAGCATTATTGCAGTTATTCAGGGCTAGGAACCAAAGGAACTCCATTTTTGACAACTTTTGTGTAACATGGAATATGGTCAAGTCTGCAAATTTTGCAATGGTGTACCGAATCTAATACAGTTTGCATTATACAATGGTGTGCCAAATCTCATACAGTTTGCATTATACAATGGTGTGCCAAATCTCATACAGTTTGCAAATAATGCAAAATGTAGCATGAAGAAATAGAGTTATAAGCAACAAATAAGATATACCAGTAAGCAAAGCAGGATATGTAAAAAACTCAAAAGGAGCCATAGATCTTTCCAAGCTCAACTATACATTTTTACTCAAAACATTTTCATCACTTTGACAGACCCTAGTGTAAACAGGTTTGTCAGTTTGGTTGCCAAAGGATTGTGGTTTTTCTATAGGTACTTCGATTTTCTCCGCCATCCCAAAACTGACTGCCTCAATATCAGTGAAAAAATATTGAATATAGTTTAATACAACATTTCTTTACTCAGCTCAAACATTTTTATGTGCAAGAAAGAAAATGTATCTGAAATCATTTAGGTATTTCTGTATGAATTTGAGTAATAGTGTTTTAAAGCTGTGAGTCAAGATTTATCACTTATATTTATTCAGTAAGTTCTGGAAATACTGAAAATCTGAGTACCCAGAGAAAAACCCTAGACTGAATGCAGGCTAACAACTATACAAACTCTTTCACACTTGGGTTTTCCAATATCATTCATTTGTTACAGAATATTTGAATTACACAAAAATATTTTTTAACTTATCAAAATGTACATGTAAAACGGTACTCACCATTTTCAATTCTTTTTGCACTCAAAATCTTATGATCAATTATTTCCTGCAATACAAATTGAAATTCAGCAATAGTAATCTTAATATTGTAAGCTGCCAAAATAAAGCCAAGAATAATAGACTTCTTAAGTTATCAAGTGCTGAAAAAGACAAAGAGTTAAAGAGTGACGACGTTTCCCCAGTTATTTAAAAATACTACCTATTTTTAAAACAAAAAATAGGTAGTATTTTTAAAACAAGGAGCAAAATTCCAGCATGTTGTTCAGATTTTGAAATAGACCCTGGAATTTGCACAGGTAGGCAAACAGACAGACTTCTACAATATTTTGTAAATCATATTAATCTATCTTAAGAAACAAAAGGCCAAAAAGATGATTGCCACTATGGAAATAATTGTATGTAACATATTTCATGAAATAAGTTGTGTTCTTTTAAAAGTGATGTGACCATAAAGCACTGACTCGGAATAAAAGAAACTTTTATGGTCATATAATAAACACAAGTTTATACCTCACAGTAAACTAAATCTGCTCCATACTGTAATGCCAGCAATCTCATTGGTAATGTGCATACTCTAACCATTGGAGCTAGAATCACTTTATTGGTATAATCTATTTTCTTGTTCGAGTTCATCTTTTTTTTTCTTTTCTAGACTAATTTTAACTGAAATGAAAAATTAGATTTAGTTATTTATTTTGATGAATTATACCAACAACATTAAAACAAAACTTCTCAAAGCCATAGTCATAAACTACCTAAAATAGTTCATTTCAGTTCAGTTGAGTAGTGGTGTTTAAGCCACATTCCTTAACTTATATACTAGTATAAAGGCAGTCAGTTCTGGGATAGTGAGGAAACTGGGGTGCCCAAAAATCACAGACTTTTGGCAAGCCAACAGAAAAACTTTCTCACACTAGGATCTGCCCAAGCTACTCAAATCTATCAAGCAGTAATTAAGAGCACTGTGATCCATTAGTATATGCTTTAGACCACTTAGTCATCAAGCCCCTAATTTAAATATCAATAATAAACAACTTCTAAGAATGACTGTTCTGATGCAAAATAAAAAATACTGACAATGTTATTCTACAAAAAGAATAGCTAACTCAACTTTAGAAAAGTGCTTTAAACAGTGCTAAAAACAGTGACATGTTCTGGGCTTGTCTAGTTTTTGTCCATAAACCAGGAACAATAATGTGAAATTATAAAATCAGATAAAAATAAAATAAAACTCTATTGCAGTTGTAATTTAAGAACTTTTAACTTAAAATTGTCACGATTTTACGTTATTTGATTCTCAGACAAGAGACTTTAATCAAGGAAACTTGAACAGTTCTACTTTATCACCTTTGAGGTAACCTACCCAACTAATGAAACACTCCAATAATTCATCATTTGAAAATTATAATTGTAACATGTGTTATCAACTCAACTGCAAGGTGCTCGTTTCTCTAAAACCGGAAGTTTACGTACGCGTACCATGCCGTTACATGACCCATCATAAATGTAACGATTCAGAATAAATGTAGTGCTCATAGATGGTCTTCCGTGTTATCTTAAAGAATGTATCATGTTTTTTTGCCAAAGAAACCAAACAAAACAGTATAAATATACAGGGCTTGATGTTAAGAATAATAATAATCTGTGTAAATGATTAAAATAAACGCATCCATAACAAATATATAACAAAAACCTGCTAAATTTTCAAGATGTGCCAGATGTGCACATTTCGGAAAATTAATCCTCATCAGTGACACTAGGGGCCGAAAAGTTTGATAGATAAAAAACATAAGCCAAACAGTTGAAAATAATCAATCTAAAGTTCCAAAACTATATAAATCCAAATCTAGCTAAGGAATGCTTTGCACGAGGGAAGTAATTCAAGTTAAATGAATTACAAGATTGTTACTGCAAAAAGAAATATTAAAAAAAATTAAAAATTCAATTTAAAAATCCAACTTTCTATAGTCGAGAAAATAGCGTACGAAGTTTTGCTTTATTGTTTTGAAAGTAACAAACAATAATGAATAACAAACTGTAATATTACTATTTACTCATAAAATACATGATTTTTAATTTTTATTGTATCGTTTATTTCGAA
The DNA here is from genome assembly GCA_029721355.1 of Tegillarca granosa. Classification (NCBI taxonomy): domain Eukaryota; kingdom Metazoa; phylum Mollusca; class Bivalvia; order Arcoida; family Arcidae; genus Tegillarca; species Tegillarca granosa. The sequence goes on along the minus strand of CM056603.1, from coordinate 26,869,852 downwards.
ACCTATTTAAATCGAAATTGATTTAAAACTAAGGTTTGTTCCCTCATGCAAAGCATTCCTTAGCTGGATTTGGATTTATATAATTTTAAGATAAGATAAGATAAAGATAAGTTTTATGTAGAGTCGGTATATAATATAAATACAAACAACACAAGCTCTGGAGAGCTTTTGACCGACACATGCAAATACAAATAAACATACATCAGACATAAAACATACATCAGGCATAAAAAACATACAATTGGCATAAAACATACTTCAGACATAAAAAACATACAAAAGGCATAAAACATACAGCAGACATAAAAAATACATCAGGTATAAAACATACACCAGACCTAACAAATCACATAAACATACATCAGATATAAAAACATACATCAGGCATAAAACATATATGGCAACTAAAACATGAAGTATTGAAAGAATAAAATACTGAAACTTAGCACTAAAAGCAGATTGGCATATTAAGCAAAGACACTAAAAGTAGTTAAGCAAAATAAGCAGAGGCATTAAAAACAGTTAAGCATTATAAGTAAAGGCACTAAAAGCGAATAAAAGCATAGTAAGCAAATGCACTAAAACAGGTTTATAAGCACAATAAAAAGAAAAACATATGGTAAAAAGACATACCAGACAATATCAGTCACTTTAATTAAAAGAACATGCTGTACAATTACAAATTTTGCCATTCCAAGACTGTAGAAGATTTTTAAATTGATTAAAATTTCTCTGTGATCTGATATGTTCCGGTAGGTCGTTCCAAAGATTTGCTGCACTATACCTGAATGACTGTTTACCAAATTTTGTTGTTCTTACACGAGGTAAATCTACAATATTAGAATATCTGAAGCTGTAATTACTATTTTTAAACTGAACCAAATCATGAAGACAAAGAGGAGCTAATTTATGTAGTATTTTAAATGTTTCGATTGCCATTGTTCTCATTCTTCTGATGTGAAGAGAGGGAACATTGGCAATATTGAGAAGCTGTTCGTATGAGCTGTCATAGTCATTATAGATAAAACGAAGTGCACGCTCTTGAATTTTTTCGAGATTTTTGTATTGGTTTTAGAACAAAACTGACAAGCCAAAGGGCAGAAATTGAAATTGGATAATATAAAAGTGTGAAAAATTGTTAGTTTGTTAAGCCGAGAGAGATATGATCCAATACGTTTAAGAACATTTAGCTGCTGTGATGCTTTACGACATAAGCTTCGTATATGACTATCAAAGTTTAACTGGTAATCAATATTTATGCCTAGAAGATTTACAATGTTATCACATGACATTGTGGAGGATTTAATATTAAATATTGGATTTTTGTTTTGAGTTCTTTTTCCAACTGCCAGGGCCTGAAACTTGTCAGGGTTAGCCTGTTTACAGTTTATCTTGAACCAATCTATTAAAACAAGACTTTCTTCTTCTAAAGTATCAATTAAAGCATTATAATTAGAATGAGCAAAAGATAATGTATTGTCATCTGCGTAATTATATAAGGTTCCTTTTTTAATAAAGTAAAAAATATCGTTTATGAAAACATTAAATAGGAGGGGCCCCAGTATGGATCCTTGTGGTACATCTTTGCTTATATTTGCCCATTGGCTAACAATACCATCAATTTTAATTTGCTGTTTTCTATTCGAAAGGTAATTTTTTAGAAGGTTAACTGATGACTCAGATACACCATATGCTGACAGTTTACAAAGTAATATTTCATGTGGAAGGCAATCAAAAGCTTTAGATAAATCCATTAATATTGCTGCAACATAATAATTTTAGTACAATGCTGTTTTCCAATTCTCTAGTAGTCGTAATAAGGTTGTTTGACACCAATGCCCTTTTGATTCATTATTTTCAACTGTTTGGCTTATGTTTTTTATCTATCAAACTTTTCGGTCTTAGTGTCACTGAGGAATGAATTTCGATGTGCACATCTGGCACATCAAAATTTAACTGGTATTTGTGTTATATATTTACTACCCCTGAGCGGGTACCGCTGCTGGTGGAGTAAACTCCCCGAGGGTATCCATAACTCAGTAGACAGTACTTTGTGCTGTCAGAAAGTGTACCATTTAGCAAAATTTTCAGCCGTCTAAAATTTGAAAATTATTTAAAACCAAGGTTTGTTCCCTCGTGTAAAGCATTCCTTAGCTGGATTTAGATTTATATAATTTTGGAACTTTTGATTCATTATTTTCAACTGTTTGGCTTATGTTTTTTATCTATCAAACTTTTCGGTCTTAGTGTCACTGATGAGGAATGAATTTCGGAAATGTGCACATCTGGCACATCAAAATTTAACTGGTATTTGTGTTATATATTTACTGAACATATACTTTCGAATTCAAGTTATTTTTATTTGAAAGTAAAAAAAAAAAAAAAACAAAAAAAAAAAACAAAAAACAAAAACAAAAAAAACAAACAAACAAAAAATAAAAAATAAAAAATAAAAAATAAAAATAATAATAAAATAAAAAAAAAAACAAAACTTTCCAATACCAAAGAACAACTGCTATTTCCAAGTTGCTTGTCTGAGTTAAAGAGTACCATTTAGTACAAGTATAGATGTTTTAAACTACCGTTTAAACTTTGGATGATTCTCTCAGTAGGCCGAGCCATCCGCCTATAGAATTCAAAATTTCATTTTTTCACAATAATATTTTTACTTGAAACATCGAAAAGATAGTACCGTGTAATACTACATATCAACAACTAGCCCGTCACATATGTATATTGAAGTAAACCCATACCAATCTTTGTGTTCAATAAATGAAATAAATGCGTTTGTTCAACTCTTATAGATTTTTTTTATTTTTTCACTTGCAACTATATCACTAGTATGCAAAATTTCCTTCAGTGCTCAAAATAATGTTAAGATGTTAAGAAACATGAACCGATTAGTCAACATTACACAACATCACGTAATATAAACATGAACCGATTAATTAACATCACACAATAACACGTAATTCAACAATTTATGGATGTGCACATTGTATCTGTAAAAATGGTTATAGAACAACTAAGACCCCCATTACACAATACGACATTACTCAACAATTATATATATATATATATATATATATATATATATATATATATATATATATATATATATATATATATATATATATATATAATACTAGTATCTGGATTTTTTTATTTAGAAAAGAACAATTTGTATATCTTAAAGCAGCTAGTTTTTTTCAAATAACAAAAGGCACCTGTACAACCATTTCTTAAAATCTTTGTCTTTTATTTTTATTTCTATTTTTCTAAAAAAAAAAGTTATTTCTTCTGTGATATCAAAGAGGCCTATGAAAGGTAGCCGTGTTTTGAATATTAAAACTTTGATTTAAAAAAAAATTCATCTTGCGGATATAGGTCTCCCAAAAGGTGTAACATTGTTTCTTGTCATTTCCCTATATGCTGATAGTTCGGCTTACTGTTACTCAACCTTTCAAAAATATAGACAAACCGCACCAAATTTGGTGGCAGAATTAAAAAGATATAACCGTTTTATCCACGTTTTTTTTATTTCATTAATCGCAAAGTGAAACGCTTCTTTTTCGAGGATAACCTATGTGTGACGTCACAACACACGGTCGGGTGTTTCCAACGTAAGGTCACTTTATGTTCAATGTACGGTTAGCGATATCAACGTACATTATACAAAAGGGAAAATCACACAAATGTGATCAAAAACGGACTAAAAATTAATATTGGCTTTACACGTATTGTAAAGATTAGAAGACGCTATTTTTATTTTGTCACAGATTACTGATATTGTCGTAGGATAATGCTTGGTAAAAATGCGGTAAAATTAACTCTCTCGTGATAATTTAGGTTTTTTTAATTTCCATTTCTCACATATTAAATTTATAATAAATACCCTAATCATTGCTGATTAACAGCATTATGAACACATAGTGTACATGACCGAGTGAATCTGAAATTAATATTGCAGACAATTCTAGGATTGTCACACGTTAAGGTCATATCATCACACAATTGTTCTTGATTTCTTGGTGTGATAACTCGTCAGTAGACAAAACTCATATATATACAATGCATGTATTGTAATATATAATTATACTTACGCACTTATAATCTCCCCCCCCTCTCTCTCTCTCTCTCTCTCTCTCTCTCTCTCTCTCTCTCAACCAAATGAGTGCGAGCGCGCGCTCGCGTGTGTGTGGAGATTTGTTATAACTTATTTTTTCACTTTAAACCAATGAGTAAATCGACTGGGTTATAATAAGAGTGATAACATGTATCCCGAGACCTTAAGATTAATATACTATACATATATTACTGTACTCAAATAATCTAGAGGAAATAAAAATTCTTAAAACTGGAATTGTGAAGACCAGTACATATTTACAAGGCAGACTTATAATCGCTATCCATTTATTATTGTCTTTATCAATAAAACTTTTTATGTATGAATTTCCCTGTTTAAAACTAAAATTTTAGTAATCTTCAACCTACTTTGATAGAAAATTAAATTCTCTTTCAAGGTTTAAGTATCTTGTAAACAATTTAATTACGCCTCTTTAACACATTTATTTTTGCAGGACCATATAAAATTTATGAACGTCCTTCACGATGTTAAGTGAAATTGACATCAGCTATCAAACCACATTGGTCCATATGTCATTGTGATTTATTTCTTTGACATTTTACTTGTGTTTTGCGTCTTAGAAGTTTATTTATTTATTTATTTATTTATTTATTTATTTATTTATTTATTAAAAACTGTCTAACGCCCAATTTATATGCTTGATAACCAATCTTTAACGTATCTGCAGGCATCATTTTTACACATGAACACAGTATCCGTTTCTACCTACACAATTACATAGTATAAATGTGCGGTCATAAAATATACATACCAATTTTTTCAATGGTGTCCTATCTATTGCAAATTTAATAAAGAGCTTCTGTGGGCTTCTGATAAATATAAGTTCTATTTCACTGTGTATTATTTATTTGTTTTTTTTAACTGTTACATTGTACTGTATTTAGAGATAAGAAGGAAATTATGTAAATCACATAATAATGAATAACATGTATTTTAGAATTGGATAAATTTAAAAGTTGAGATTAACAGATATTAAAGTATCACTATTTTAGTACAGGGTTGTTACCAGACAATCTTTGAACATTTTCAGTTTAGTGACGTGAAACCGAGTCGAGGGGGCTTCGGTGGCAGAGTAGTCAAAGCGCAGTGTCTGGCTAGGTTCGATGCCCATTTGGGCAGATCCTAGTGTGAGGAAGTTTGTCAGTTGCTTGCCGAAGGTCGGTGGTGTACTCCGGGCACTCGGGTTTCCTCTACCATCCCAGAACCGACCGCCTCGATATGAGTGAAAAAATCTTGACTGGGGGGATCCATTACTCAACTTAACCAAGTGAAATTGCTAGTTAAAAAAAAACTTAGTAAGAGTTTCTAACTTGTCATTTAGAAAAATGTCAGTTTAGGTTGCTTTTTCAATTGAAGAACGTGCAAGAGTAAAGCAATTTCGAAATTTGGTGTTTGACTCACAGCAAATGACGTTTTATTTTTTAAATTATGGTTTAGGAATAATGGCACTCGATTTTGGACTTTTAATACAAATGGAGTGGTAGAGTGGAATAATGGTGTTTAGCGCTCCAGTCAAGAACCTTTCAGTTGTATCAAGTCGGTCAGTTCTGAGATAGAAAAGGAAGCCGAAGAAACACCAACCTTCGACAAGCGGAACTGACAAATTTTTTTCACACTAGGATCTGCCTGAGCTGAATTCGAACCTAAAAAAGGGGTGACAGGCACTTCGCTAAATACGCGCGCTAAAACCACCGAGACCTCTTTAATTTTATTTTGAATGTATAAAATTGAGAAATTGATAAGTTCAGTATGGAATTTATTAGGAATGTTGTTTATAGTCTAGAAAATCGGTATTGGTAAGTAATTGGCTGTTAAAAATTTGGAATGTTACTTGGTAAATAGGTGTAAGGAATGACGATAGTATTGGTATTTAATTAATACTTACCTAAGTATGTAATAACAATTGTGTAATATTAAATAAATATATCGATATAGTACAGACATAAATACTTGTCCTTTGGGCAAAAAAATAATTCTATTTCTGTTAGTCATGAAAATCAAGGAAGTCCCCGGCTGGTGTAAACCGAGAAATAATTGAAGACATCGTGAAATATTAAAGAGGGAAGTATTTTATTTATCACAGAAAATTCTTTCGCCATTATTCACATATCTCACCGTCTGAAGTGGTGAAGTGGTGAAGTGTTCGCCTCGAGAGCGGAAGGTCTTGGGTTTAAACCATGATCTGGTCATATGTCATATTATAAATTTTTGAATTTTCTAAATGAAATATTCAAAAAAGTTGCCATGTTATAAATTTTTGAATATTTCAGAAAGTTCAAAAATTTATAATATGGCACATACACAAAACTAAATCTGAGATAGTGCATTCATTAGGAGGACAGAATATCGAATGTTTCACCCGATATCAGTATTATGTCACTAGGGGGTGGTATGCTTATCTGCGGTGTATCGACTCTTTGAGCTAGCACCTTAAAATCGTTTTAAGTGTCATATACCACTTTTTGAATTTAATCATAAAAATAACCACTTTTGAATGTATTTTTATGATTAAATTAAAAAAGTGGTATATGACATTAGTGTTCATTAGTGCAAAGTAGACCTTAAAACAAAGTATTTTCAACTCAGCCGATTAAACCTACTTTCATAAAAAAATAATAAAGCACAAAATCACTTACAGCAGGTTTCTCGGCTTCATTACACACATGTTAGAAATTCAGTTGAAATTTAAAAATATATATGTCCTATATTTTTCAATAATGAATAAAATAAAATAAAATAAAATAAATAAAATAAAATAAAATAAATAAAATAAAATAAAATAAAATAAACTAATTGACCCATATCGGGGTTAAGGCTGTAATTTCTTTTAAATAACACCACAGTCATGCAAGTAAAAAATTAACCTAATTGTGTACATTAAATGTCGTGATAAAGTTCTATTATCCGAACCCGTCACGACCTTTAGTGACAACAATTTAAAGCTAGAATAGAGCTCTACACATTATATAGATACAATAATGTCATTTATAATTTCAACCATTCTAATTTGATAGTGTCATTTTATGCTTGACTTTGGTTTCATTCCGGCTATAGGCTACTTAATTCCGGGCATCGTTTTTTAAGTACCTCTCGATTAAAACAAGTACTGAAATAAGTACAATTAACAGTACTTTTATTATATCCAGTCCAAATACATCAAAATTTTATTTGTCCAAATTCGATCTTGCGTTCGGCTTTTGTTTCATTTTCATATTTAAAAGCATCAATGCAGTATTTCATTATATAATTTTGTATTGCGCTTGACTTGTGTGTCAATGATGAATGCGCGAATTCAATTATAAGAAGATCAATGTATACTAACGCCGTAATCATTAGGCACACAACATAATTAAATTCATTATATATATTTCATATCAAGTGTTTATTATGAGCTATCTCACTTAACCATCTACTATATATACACTTGTCAACCTACCAATGTTAGCTGTATAAATTCTCATTTGACATATGGTCTTACGACACAGACATCCCGCTTTAAAATTCGTCATAACATATAGACCTACGTTGTCATTTTAAAACTAGTACTGATTGCGAACGGATTGGATTTTGAAAAAAAAAAATCCAAAATACGCTTTGTTCAAATAAGTGCAAGATTCGATAAGAGGGAATTAGTTTGATTAGGAAATGTTTAATGAGGAAATATTAATAGTTTCACTATATATACGTTTATTGTGATATGTTTTAAAACTTACAGGTAAGCGACGGATTTTTTTAGTCTTTTGACAAATTTGTAATGTTTTAGGGTCTTTCACGTTATCCTAACTTTTTC